>VWZT01000619.1:79138-91749 GCA_013397055.1 Pachycephala philippinensis
GCCCTCCAGGCCAGGAGCGTGGCCAAAGCCAAATCTGTGCTGGGGCTGGGGCTGCAGGGTGGGCTCCGAGGAGAAGCAGAGGGCTCTGGTCTCCGGGTTCAACACCACGTCGGGAATGCTGTTGCTGGGAGGGCTGTAGGTCAAGTCCAGGATCTCGTCCTGGCACAGGGAGTGCCGGGGCAGGGGCAGCCCAGGTCCTGGCAGGAGGTGCAGGGGCAGGGAGAAGGGTGAGCTCTGCTCCTGGGCCTGGAGCAGCCGGCTGTGCTTCCTCTTCACGTCCTCGTCCATCTGCTTCAGCTCCTCCCGCACCCTGTGGACGCAGCTCTCGGGGATCTTTATCCCTGGGGGAGGAACAGACATCAGTCCCCTGTGGCAGGACTTTTCACCTCCTGATACAGCAGACCTTTATCTCCCTGTCACATATGACTAAGTCAGACTGGAATGATTTGTCATGTGATGAATTATGTCAGCTGAAAACCCCTTTAGCCAGCAATAAGTATCCTCTCTTGGCGTGAGAAATAAAATTAGTGACTGCAGAACACAAGCATTTTTACAACTATAAAAGACCACCATGATTTTTATGAAATCAGAGATCTCTTATACACTCTCTGAGCGTGTGGAGAGTTCTTGATGACCAAGAAGTTGGCATCGAGTTACTTCCTCAGGGGATTGAGAGAAATTAAGGAGATTCTCTGTACACAGCTATCATTTGTTGGTAAGTGACACTGACTCCTAATTTACACTATTTCTTTATTAGCTGTAACACAGGTACCTTTATCTACTAGCAGTGTTTCTTTTGTTTATCCTGTGTAGCAAGTAAATCTGTTTAAGTCTGTTTTTCTTGGCCTATTCAAATAAATAATTCATGGCCTCATTGGTCATTATTAAGAACTTGCAAGTCAGAGTGGGTTTTGGGGTGCTGCCTGCCTCAATAAAGCTGCTGGCTACTGCCACAAACCTGTCAGCGGCAGGGGCTTTTCTAAGCTCTCCCCTCTCCATTCCTAACATCCCCACAGCTCTCTGGGAAGGGACAGAGGGAAGAGCAGCAGCACTGGGGGTGTTCAGGAGGATGCTGGGCTTGGCTCAGCCCCTCTGTCCCAACACACGAGCTCCTCTCCTTCCCACAGGGTCACCTCAGCAGTGGGTGCTTCCAGGCTGGGACACGTCCCTTTTAGGATGGGAATCTTGGTGCTGGGCAGCTGGACCCCTTCCCCCTGCTCCCCTTCCCCTTCCCAGCACTTCACCCACCGACTTGTTTCTTCTTCTCCTTGGTCTTGAGGCGGACGATCTGCAGGTAGCTGCTGCTGGTGATGTCTGCCATGACGCCGGCGATCCTGCTCCACACGCGCAGCAGGGCCCCGCACAGCATGTAATAGTGCCTCAGGCGCATGCCCTGGAAGCATTCCTTCCCCTCCTGGATCAGCTTGCAGCTCTTGTTCCTTCGGGGACCATGGGAGAAAACCACGGGAATGAGCACAGGTTCCTGGAGTTGTGTAGGATCCACTTCCCCACAGCCTCCCCCACTGCCATAGTTAGGGACCCCCAGGGTCTGGGCTGTGCCTGGGGAGGGAGGACGTGGCTTAATGGCTTTAAGCTGAAAGAGGGGAGATTTAAATTGGATGTTGGGAAGGAATTCCTCCCTGTGAAGGTGGTGAGGGCCTGGCACAGGTTGCCCAGAGAAGCTGTGGCTGCCTCATCCCTGGAAGTGTTCGAGGCCAGGTTGGATGGAGCAACCTGGGCTAGTGAAGGTGTCCCTGCCCATCCCTGCCATGGAGCTGGATGGGCTTCATTTAAGGTCCCTTCCAACCCAAACCATCCTGGGATTCCATGGCAGGCTGGGGCTGCAGCTGCCTTACCACACGGCGTGGTTACAGTTCTTCAAGGAGAAGTGGTAGCTGCTCTCCCAGTGCTCCTTGGCTTCCTCGGGCAGCACCTGCAGCACAACACTCAGCATTAGGAATTTTCCACTCTCCAGGATGCAGAAAATGTGAAATCCAGGGCTGGGAGCCAGGATGCCTGGTGCTACCACCATCCCTGCCCACCCACACCAGACCCACGAGGAGCTGTGACAGGGTGACAGTGAATGCCCTTCTGACCTCCCCCAGCCCCCAGCCCCCACACTGAGGGGTGCAGGTCCCACCTACCCGCCGGTATTTCTTCTGCAGACTGTCCAGGCTCTCAGGCTGGCTTTGCTTCCCGATATTTGGCTTGTAGAGGATGAAGTTCTTGCCACGGCTCTGCTCTGCCAGAAGGCAGGTGTATTTGCTGCCTCGCACCTGTGGGGTACAGCTGATGGTCACAGGCACAGCTTCCCTCCCCAGATTTCTCTAAACTAACCCCTTCCTTCAAGGATGGAGGTCCTGGGAGGCATTTCACTCACACAACCATGGCAGATTCCCTGCTGGAATCACCCCTGAGTTGAGGTGCCACCCTGGCACAGCCCAGGGACGTACCTTGTAGGAGAGGTAGAACCCATCAAAGGTTCCTGTCAGTTTGAGCGACTTCTCATAGGCTTCCTCCCACTTTAAGCCTCTGTCAACGCTGATCTGAACAGGGACACACAGAAGGATTTGTAACTCCAGGGGCAGGATGAGTGCCTCGGTGTCTGCCTCACAAACCCCTCCCTCAGCACAGCCTAGAACCAGGCAGACAGGTGCCCACCTTGTAGAACACGACCTGCCCGTCCTGCGGGTGCCCCGGGGTCAGGAAAATCTCCTTGCTCTCCTCGTAGATCTCATCCACTCCTGGGGCTAAATCTGTGGAAGGAGAAAAGGCTGTTGGTAAGGAACATCCTCCCAAAAACACTTCCTTGGGTCTCAGGATCTGTGCTGGGTGGGGACACTGCACTGGGAGGAGCTGGAACCCCGGGGGTGCAGGAGGCAGAGCTGTGGCCACCCCTCCTTCTCCATACCAAGGATGCCCATGTCGTATTTGCCCTCCTTCTTGTCCTTCTCAATCAGGTAGTCAAAGGTGTCGGAAAAATACTGGAAGAGCATGTTCTGCTTGTCCACCTCCAGGCCCAGGATGCGGTTCAGGAATTTGGTGATGGAGCAGTCTGCAAGAGCACAGTGGGTCAGGGAACAGCTGGACATGGAACCCACCAGTCCCCTCCCAAAGAGCCCCCAAAGAGCCCCCCAAGCAGCCCCAACATGTCCCTTCTGACAGCAGCCCAGTCCAAGAGCTGCTCCTGTGGGGCAGCTGGGGGGCCATGGGATCTGCGGGGCCATGGGATCTGCGGGGCCATGGGATCTACGGGGCCATGGGATCTGCGGGGCCATGGGATCTGCGGGGCCATGGGATCTCCGGGGCCATGGGATCTACGGGGCCATGGGATCTATGGGGCCATGGGATCTGCAGCACAGGCTGTTCCCACAGCACCTTCCCCTGGTGCCCAGCAAACCCCCTGAGGTCAGGTGAGCCAGGACACCCCTGTCTCTTCCATCTGTCCCCTGCCTGGGGCAGGAGCAGCTCCACACGTACCCTTCTCCACGGAGACTGTGCCGTACTTCATCTGGCTGCAGCAGATCCCCACAGAGATGAGCCCTTGCTTCATTTCTGGAATGGCAGAAGACGTCTTTTGCATTTTGGGGTTAAGCCTCCCATCAGCATTACTGCAGGAATGCTTCCCCTCCAGGAACTCAGCCCCTCCCCACACCTGGCAGCGTGACATTGTAAGCCAGTGGCACTTTCCCCTCTGTGTTTTCTCCCTCTGACCTCCTGCTCCATTCTTCCAGCATCCCAAACCTGAGACCAACCCATCCAGCAGAAACCCTGGAGCTGGTAATGTTCTTACCACGGAAAAAGGCGTCCTCGCCTCTCTCATAGCTCCTGGGCACAGGAACCCTGTTCTCCGTGTGGCTGAGGATCGTGGACAGGACCCTGTCCAGGGCTTTGGCCCCGTACTGCGGGAGGAGAGCAGAGTCACACACAGGAGGAACCGACACGGGTGGCTGAGCTGGGGGCTGGGGGTGTCCCACACTGCTGAGGGGACATTGCTGAGAGTGTCACACACTGCTGAGGGTGACACTGATGAAGGTGACACTGCTGAGGGTGTCACACACTGCTGAGGGGACACACACTGCTGAGGGTGTCCCACACTGCTGAGGGGACATTGCTGAGAGTGTCACACACACAGCTGAGNACAGCTGAGGGTGTCACACACTGCTGAGGGGACACACACTGCTGAGGGTGACACTGATGAAGGTGATACTGCTGAGGGTGTCACACACAGCAGAGGGTGTCACACACTGCTGAGTGTCACACACTGCTGAGGGGACACACACTGCTGAGGGTGACACTGCTGAGGGGACACACGCTGCTGAAGGTGACACTGCTGAGGGTGTCACACTGCTGAGGGTGTCACACACTGCTGAAGGTAACACTGCTGAGGGGACACTGCTGACGGTGTCACACACTGCTGACGGTGTCACATACTGCTGAGGGGACACACACTGCTGAGGGTGACACTGCTGAGGGTGTCACACACTGCTGAAGGTAACACTGCTGAGGGTGACAGTGCTGAGGGTGTCACACACTGCTGACGGTGTCACACACTGCTGAGGGTGTCACACACTGCTGAGGGGACACTGCTGAGGGTCACACACCGCTGAGCACTACAGAGAACGCTGTCACCTCAGGAACTCAGACAAGGCAAGGGGGAAGCTGTATCAGTGCCTCTTGTGCCCCCAGGGGAATGGAGTACAGGCCCCTCCCTGAGGGCAGAGGACCAGCTCCCCTTCCCAGCTCCCCTTCCCAGCTCCCGGTGGGAGCAGAGTCCTCAGTCTGACCATGACTCTGAGCACGCAGGAGCTGGGAGGCAGGAGCTGGGTGCTAGGCTGGGCCCTGCCTGCAGATGCCAGCAATGATCCTCCTGGCTCTGGCTCTGCCTCTGGCTCCAGCTCCTTCTCCCAGCTCCTCCAGCCCCCTCTCAGCCGCGCTGCCCCGGCCCGGCCCTGTCACCTTGTTCTCGAAGTTGTACTTGCTGAGGTCCCGGGACTCGGTGGCCCGTCGGTCCCCGTGAGTTAAGGCACCCTGGAAAGGCAGAGGGAGCAAAAGGTTCTTACTCTGAGCTGTTGCAAAACACCAGGGAAGGATGGCCAAAGGCACGTCCAGGAATGTGCCATGGGGAGGCAGTGTTCCTCTGGAATATGGAGACTTTACCAAAGAATTTGGGGATTTATCAGAAGTGAAGAAAATGAAACAGAGGCAAACTAATAATTCCATTAATTATTTCATCAGCTTTTTGGGAATAATATGGGTGTATGCTCCAGTAATAGTGGGGGAATTCCAGCATCTGGAAGTGGGTTCCTGCTTCCCTGAAATTCCTCCCAACGCCTTGGTTAAGTATTCTCCCTCACTTCCTTTCCCAAATCCCAGGATGCTGAAAGCCTGCTGCACTCCATGACAGCAACGCGTCGGCCAGGGCTGACACAACCCCCCAGTTACAGTGGCAGCTCTGACCCAGAATCTCCTCAGAGGGAATCAGAACCCCGTTGGGATCACAGCTGACCTCTGCTGTGGGCACTCACCAGGCTCTCCAGGCGTTTTGCTACGATGGATGCAAACCTCCTCTCCCCTGCCAGCTCCGAGATGAGGAACACGTACTCGGGAGCAGAGACCTGGTTGGATCGGTGCGTTCGGCCTGCGGGGACACGGGGACAGGGGTGGAACGGGAGGTTGGGATGGCCTCTCTGGAATGGGAACGTAACCAGAAAAGCCACATAACGCCCATCTTGCTCGCCCTGGGGAGTCCATCCTCTGCCCCAGAGCTCAGGGTTATAAACCCAGCTCTGACAAGCCTCAGTAGCAGCAGTGACTGTGCCTCTTTTCCCCATAGAGACATCTCCTAAATGCACCTTGGGTTGCCACCACACCTGACCCTCCCAGGGCCCATCCCACAGCCTGGCCCACGCTCAGGGGAGGTGACAGTGCCCAGGGACACCCAGCCCTCACCAAACTGCTGGATGGCCCGGTCTGCGCTCCAGGGCAGCTCCAGGGTCATGTGCACCCGGCGCTTCTGGTTCTTCACCCGTCTGTCTGCTTGGAGAGAGATCCCTGAGCTGGAGGCCTCCGAGATTATCGCTACGAGCTACAGGAGAGATGAGTGAGAACACAGTGAGGCTCCTGGACACGTGTTAAACAGCTTCCAGACACAGCCCCAGGCACTACAGCAGCT
Source organism: Pachycephala philippinensis (assembly GCA_013397055.1). NCBI lineage: Eukaryota > Metazoa > Chordata > Aves > Passeriformes > Pachycephala > Pachycephala philippinensis. Next base: position 85,314 of record VWZT01000619.1, read on the forward strand.
CCAGCCCACGGAGGGACCTGGGAAGCTTTGTCACCTTCCAGCAGGTGAAACCCAGAGAGCTGCTGGCCTGAGGCTGGCAGGGCACAGGGTGCCACAGACACCCTCCCTTCCCTCCCCCTCTCAGCACGCTCAGTCCCACGCAGGTTTTTTGAGCTCGACCCCAGCTCACCTTCTCCCCCTGCATGAAACGCTCCTTCTCCTTCAGGTTGACGTGGTCTATGGAGAGCCCTTGCTCGGCGCGGGACTCGAACACGACAGAGCCATCGGGCCTGCGAACCACCCGCCCCTTGCGGCCCGTCATCTGCACACAGGAGAGGGGCTGCTACAGCCTGGGGACCCACACGGCCCAGCGAGGACACCCAGTCAATTCCCAACAGCTTTTTCACATTGCCAGGGAGAGGAAACCCTGTGCCAGCAAGAACTTTCTTTTTTTTTAATAGAAGAAATTTTTCCCTGTGTGGGCACAGGTTGCCCAGAGCAGCTGTGGCTGCCCCATCCCTGCAAGCGCCCAAGGCCAGGTTGGACAGGGCTTGAAGCAACCTGGGATAGTGGAAGGTGTCCCTGCCCAGCGCAGAGAGGTGGAACGTGATGATCTTTAAGGTCCCTTCCCACCCAAACCATTCCATGATTCTTCGCTGGCCCCTTTCCCTGTCACCCAGCGCCACCAAGATACACCGACTGTGGGAAGTACCTCGGCCACGTTCTCCGGGCCCCCAAAGTAATCGATCAGCTCATCCAAGGTGTTGAGAGGTAGCTCTTTGCCCAGTGCTTTCACTTTTGCTAGGAGGTCCTGCTTCATCTTTTCGACCTTCAGCTCTCTCAGGCCCTGCAGCTCTTTCTGGGAAGGCAGCATGTGGAAACTACCTGCGATGTAAAAGGCAGAAGTTCAGAGTTACCTGGACACTGGACATCAGAGAGGGGGAAAAAGTTGTCCCAGAGGGTTTTTGGGGCACTGTGGCTGGACAAAGGCACTATGACCTGCAGTAAATACTGAGCAGGGAGTAAATTCCCTCTGGACTTCCCCTTTCTGATGGGGGAAGGAGCACACAGGGCAGATCCCTCCTGCTTGCTGATCACAGCGGGTCAACGTAGATCCACCTCACAAGCCCCAGTGTGACCACCAGGACAAAATCACAGGGCTGTCCCAAGCCTGAAGGGGTCCCTGCAGGACCCAGTGCCCCCTCCCCAGCTGTCCCCGTGTCACTGCCCCCCTCACCCCTGTCCTCCCCAGGGCAGCCGCCGAAGGTGTGATCCACGAAGATGACATCGTCCGTCTCTAGCAGGGACTCCGGGGAGGAGGTGAGGTCGCTGTCCAGCCCCATGTCGGAGTCGGTGCTGCTGTCATCGCTGATCTTGATGACGACCCCTTGGTCACAGGGCCCCCGCAGAGCCTTGGGGCAGCGGCCCCTCGGCCGTCCTGAATCAGAGAGCGAGCGGGGTCACGGCACCGGCCCCGGCAGGACACCAGTGCAGGACAGAGAGGGACAACTCAGAGAGAGGAGGAGGACGAATCCCAAAAGAGCTGACCCTGCCCCAAAGGACAGTCTGACCTCAGAAAGACAGAGCCTCTGGGGCGGGGGTGGCATTAGGGAGGGAGGGAGAGCAGGAAAGAGAAAGGAAGAGAGAGAAAGGAAGAACAAGGCACTCCTGAGCAGGGCTGAAGCTGGCTGCGTACATCAGGATGGGTGGCTCTAAGCAGTGCCAGCTCCTCCGGGAAGGAATCCCAAGGGATTGCCTCCAGAGGAGTGTGCAGGACACAGGAAGGTACTGGTGTTTTGGGACATTTTTTGGTTCCAAGCACAGCACAATGTGCCCCCTCTGCATAAGAGGGTTCATGGATCAGCTTGCACAGCTCCACAACCTGCCAGTGCTGCTGCCCCCTCTTCCCCCTGTTCCACATCCCACCGAAGGAGAAATCCCAAAATGCTTCTTACCCGCAGCCACAACAAGTAATTAGGCAGGGAAATTACTTTTTTTCCCCAAGACACCTGCCATGCTCTGAGTAAGGAGTTGTGCAGGACCCCCCTTGCTGCAGGAGGGGCTCAGACACCAGCCTGGCCTTGTGCCATCTGCCCCCAGCGTGGGTCGAGGGGAAGGAGCAGGGCAAGGGCAGCGTGGGGCAGAGGGAGGAAAAGGGGGGATGACCCAGAGCTGCCATCCTCTGGATGAGGGAGCAATGGGAGATGTGCAGGAGGGCAAACCAAAACCAGGGAGAGCAGCAAAAAGCACAAAGTGGGGAGAAGGGCAAAAGGCAGAGAAGCTGAGTGGCTGTGGAGGGAGCAGCAGGGCAGGAGGCAGGGGCTGGGCTGGGAGTGAGGGAGCTCTTACGTTTTCTTTTAATGCCAGTTCCTTTTTCTCTCTTTCTTTTGGTTGAAGGAAAGTGCTTCTGAATTAGTGATAGAAAGACGCCTCTGAAAGTAAGATGCAAAATTTATTCCAGCTACCAGCAACCACGTGCTGGTTATCATGTACCAGTGTGGGTTTGGGATAGCCCCACATTCCATGGAAGAGAGGTCAATCCACCCCATCCATAGCCACCAGCTCAGGCTCAGCCAGCCCTTGGTACCAGGTGGCTCTTGGAGCTGCAGGTCCTTTATACAGCAACCAAGAGGGAGTTTTAAATGGGAAACACTACACTGGGGAGCTGTTACACCAAAAATCCAGTCAGACCCAGTGTCCCAGCCCCTCTCCGTGCCCTGAGAGCACAGACCACTGTCGGGCCATCCAATAAATGTGCTCCACCAAAGTCCTCCAACTCCCTGCTTCCCACAAAACCAAGGGACAGAACATGGATCTGTAGTGGTTCCAAGTGAACGGAAGAAAAAAAAATCAGAAAAGGTGAAAAACAAAGGTTTCTATGCGCTGCTCTGCAAATCAAAGAGCAAATGTTTAAATGCTGACTGTGTGGATGAACCCCCAGGGCAATGGGGTGGTGCTGATTGAGCTCTGCTTGAAAAAAACCAACAAAAAACCCCAAAACCAAACGTTGCAAGCAACAGGTGAGAGGACGGACATGACAACTCCTCCGGGTGAGAAAAGGGAGACTTGGGAACTGGGGAGGGAGCTCCAGGACCCTTGGTGTGAGGGGCTGAAGGGGACAGCGACCACACTGCTCCCCAGAAGGACAGAGCTCTGTGACTGCAGTTATGTGACACCAGGAATGACCCCTTGTCCCATGTGCTGGGGTGACCCAATGACCACTCACTCCGGAGCCTCCCGGCTGTGAAATTCCACTCATTTCCCACACTCACCCTCCCTGTCTCCCTGAAAACAGAGCCCTGGGCTGGAATCCACTTACAGCACCATGTTTATTTTTAACCCCATTTCTCGGCATCTTTAAACTGTTCCTTCCCAGCACACTCCCCTCCAGAAATCCCCCGAAGTGCCGGAACACCAGGACACACATTTGGAGGCTGAGCAGATGCCAGGAGACACTCAGTGATCTGGCCAGGGCTGTGGAACACAGAGCTCCTGCCCCTGGGAGCAGGGACAGTCACAGAGAGTGGGACCCCTAACAGACCCCTCCTCCTGCACCACTCAGCCAGGGACCAGACCATCCCCTAGATTGGAGTTCTGTGACAAGGAAACCAATCCACGGGGCCAAATCACCCAAGGAGCTGCCAGACCTGCCCTGTGTGCTGTCACCAAACTGTATTTGGTTTTCAGGAATGGGCTGGAGGCAGAGGAGTGACACAGATCAACCCAAACCCCCACCAAAGAGGGAGGAAAGCTCGGCCTCACCCAGCCTCGGGCATCTCTCACTGCTCCCACCTGCAGCAAAAGTCACTTAGAAGAAAATAACCCTGCAGAACAGAGCAAACCAGCCCACGTCCGAGGTTTCTGTCCCCTGTCATGCAGGAACAGCCACATTCAGGGACAGGCTGGGGTTTTGGAAGCTGCAGGAAGGAGGGGGAGCAGGAGCCTCACTCTGTGCTGAACGGGTAGCACAAGTCCTGCTGCTGGCTCCCTCCTGGCACAGGCAGCTCTCCTGTCAGCTGGGAACAACGGCCACACAGCCACGACACTGATCCTGCCTCATACATGAGTTAAAAGCCAACTCTGGTGGATCTAAACTCCTCAGACCACTCCTCCCTCCCCCTGCTCCACTGATGCCACCTCACAGCATCATCCCAGCCTCTGCCACCACAGGAAATTATCGTGCTCATTTCTTCTGTGTCAAAAGCCTGTTTTCCGGAGCCAGATCACACAAACGACCTCTGAGCTACAGTTCTGATTCTCCTTCTGCCAATTCTTTTATGCATGTAGACAGCAGGATCAGGCTCTTCCTGCAAGTCCACGGGAGACTTCAAAATCCAGGATGTAGCTCACACAGTCCCACTGAGGATACAGGGCCTCAGGAACCCACTTGAGTGTCCCCTCCGTGGTACAGGAGGAGGTGACATCAAACTGCATTTTACGACCTGCCAGTGCTCCCTGCTCCAGGGCAGAGCTTTCCTCCCACCCCTCCGGCCTCCCACGCACCCCAAAAAGGAAAATAGGGATTTTTAACTCACTCTGCAGCAGAGACAAAGCAGTTGAGGTGCCCATCGTTCTCGTCCAGGACCTCCCTGGTGCGAGCCTCCCCCGTGGACTGCAGGCCGATGACGATGCACTGCGGGGACACGAGGGATGGGGGACACAAGGAATGGCACAGTGAGGTGTCAGGGCAGCTGCACTGCCACAGGCTCGAGGCATTTCCCAGGCCCAGGCATCTCCCCTTGGCCCCTGCCCCAGGTAAATCTGCTCCTGAGGAAGAACCAACTCTCAAAATTTCTCAGCATCCAACACCCCTCTGTGCTACCCCACAGAGGGGGACTCCGAGCACAGAACCTCACAGACCTAGGAAGTTTCTGCCTAAAATTTCCAAGGTGCACCCAGATGGAAGAAAGGACAGAGCTGTATTTGAGGTGGAGGGTTTGGAACCTCTTCTAGAATTGTAGAATCACAGACCAGTTTGAGTTGGAAGGACCTTAAAGTTCATCTTGTTCCAAACCCCCCAATAGGCAGGGACACCTTCCACTAGACCAGGTAGCTCCAAGCCTCATCCAACCTGGCCTTGAACATGACCCAGAACCCCCTCCCAGCCATCCTGCCCACACAAACAGCAGGCAACACCTCACGAGATGAGACCACCTCAACTCCCCAGCATCATTCGATGGGACCACCTCAACTCCCCAGCATCATTCACCGGGAATATTCTCAGAAACCCACACACTGCACTTCACTCTGGAGAGAAATTCACTCTTAAAGAGGTTTGGACTGGCTGCCAAGCCGAGCAATAATTAACTCCCTTTGGTTGCAGACTACACAAAACCCCGGGTCAGGCTGGTGGGTGCTGCTGCCATACCTTGTCCCTGGCCAGCTCCTCCTGGGCCAGCTCCACGAGCCGCCGCACCTTGGCGGCGATGCAGAGGTACTTGAAGAAGCGCTGGTGAGCTGACCAGAACTGACCCCACAGCGACTTCCGAGACTCCAGCCCGATGCAGTCGGCTGCCTGCTGGGACACCATCAAGGCCTCTGCCCACTGCAGATAATAGCAAGGAGAACGAGTTAACAGAATTTCCATTGTCATTTCTGCCGTGCAGGAGGTGATCAGAACAGTCTGAGGGTTGATAATCTGATTTAGAATCAGTGTGCACTGGGCTGAATGAACACTGGTCATTGTTTCCATCAGCACAATGCAGCTCTGGTTTGCAAATGTGGAACTTACAAAGAGAAACAAAAAAGTCTAAGTTTTTTTATTACATCAGCTGAGCATCGTGTACTTCTTTTCCTTCTTACATTTGAGGTCGTGGCCACATTTTGGGGCCTCACACCCTCCCACACACCAGTGGCAGTGCCCAAAGCATGGTCAGACCTCACTACAAGAGGCCCAGCTCACCAGCTTGGCTGCCTTGTCGTAGACAGCCTTGTACTGCTCGTCCAGAGGGATCTCCTCGATCCTGAAGGTCACTCCGGTGAAGCTGAGCTGCCGAGCAATGTACATCCCACTGACCTTCATGTCCATGGCCACGATCTCCATCGCGCCGACTCCCCTGGGAGAGGACAACAGTTGTGTGACCCAGCTCGGAGCCCCAGCTGTGAACCCCAGTCAGGAACCCCAGCTCTGAACCCCAGCTATGGAACCCCAGCTCTGAGCCCCAGCTGTGGAACCCCAGTTCTGAGCCCCAGTTGTAGAACCCCAGTTCTGAATCCCAGCTATAAACCCCAGCTGTGGAACCCCAGTTTTGAATCCCAGCTCTGAGCCCCAGCTCTGGGACCCTCCCTGTGCCCCAGGGCAGCACGGGGCAGGTGTCTCTCCAGAACCAGCCCCTCCCCTGGCTCACGCTGCCCACACCATCCTCGGGCACTGCACCACTTCCCACACAACCTGCACAGGGCTGGACAGGACTCACCTCTTCTCGATGGCGTGCAGGAACTCATCGAAGGCTCGGAA
>VWZT01000619.1:96140-127663 GCA_013397055.1 Pachycephala philippinensis
GATACAACTCCCTCAAAGTTTTCCCTGCACCACTCCAAAATCTGTTTTAAGCGCGTCCTGTGCTGTCCCCCGGCCTGGCTTTCGCCGATCAGCGCCGAGTAGGTGGCAAAGAGGACTCCTTCTGAGGTAGCTGTGTCACCGTATTTAATCTGCAGGCAGAAGAGCAGGAGCACACACACACACACACTGTGATTGCTGTCCCCAGCATGTCACACCCATCCCTGCCCACATTCCGAGTGCCGGACACACATTCCCGCTCTGAGAACAAATCCCAGTCTGAGCTCAGAACAGGCAAAAAGCTGTTAGTAGCTGATGTCTTCAGCATTTGTGTTTGGCACTGAAACACGGTGATGACAGGGACTGTAAATGCCTGGAGAAGTGCCCCAGCCAATGTGTCAGCACATCTGGACGCCTGCAGTGAACTGTGGGGACCGCGCGAGGACATTGATTTTCTGGCAAAAAAAAGTGCTTCCTTTTTTTAAAGCAGCAGTTTAGAGTCTTTCATTGCTTTGACCCTTCCTGTCTGTTTTAATTCCTTCTAGAAAATCATTTTCTCTTTGACCAAGTGAGATTGTTGCCTGTGTCACTGCCATGGGTCCCACAAGTAATGAAATACAAGGTAGGGGGAAAAAAGCCTGGTCCCAAGCTGCCCACAATGGAAGCAATGGAAGAAAGTTCCATTTAAAGTCTTTTGGGGCTGAAAAATAAATCCCTTTCACTCTCTTAGTGGAGCACATTCGGAGGTGTCAAACACCTGTGGTTTCTATGGACTTTGTAGGAGCTGGTTGTTCAATACCATTAAAACCAGAGGAGAGGATTTAAGGGAACTGGGAGACACTGGACAGAGACTCAACCACGACAGACACCAATCTGAGCATCTCTGTGCTCCCTACAGCTCTGAGAAGTGATTCCATGAACCAGCACTGGGAAAAGCTGGCCCAGGAGAGCAGACCACATCTCACAGAGCTGTTCTCTCCACAGGATTCCTCAGGAATGGTGAGGAAGCTTCCAGCCCTGCTGTACTTGTGCTTGCCTGCAGACACTTCCCACTCCCTGCAGGGAACAGCTCTGTGCTCCCTGTGCAGCCCCACAATAAAAATAGCTGGAGCCCCGAGTGGGAAGAGCTGGCTGGGAGGAGGGAACGCAGGCTGAGTGGGAAGAGCTGGCTGGGAGGAGGGAACAGAGGCTCTGCTGCTGCCTGAGCCTCGTCCTGCACAGGGCAGAGGCGACGCTGCTCCACGTGCTCAGCCAGAGCCTCCAGCTGCTCCCGGGGGCTGATTCCCAGAGCAGCAGTGCAGCTCCTCTCCTACCTTGTTCAGAGCATGCACAGGAATGTGGGAGGCCTCGATGTCCTTCAGGTCTCTCTCTGCATCGTACTTGAGATCGTTGGAGACGCTGAACCTGGGAAGGAGGTGTGGGGTTATCTCCTCCCGGGGTTGGTTATCTCCCCCAGCAGCTGGGGCTGGGTATGGCCCCGGGGAGTCAGGGCACACGGTGATTAACAGCTCTGGTGATTAACAGCTCTGACTAAAGCAGGAGGAGCTGTGCAGAGCTGTCACATCTCCCACTGCCCACACACCCCGGTGTGAGATCCGACAGCCCGTCTGCCCCTCGGCACAGGCTGTGATCGGCAGCAAAGCCCCACATTCCTGGCTCTGCACTCGGGAAGCCCAGAGTGGAGGAACAACCCTCTATGACTCCAGGGAGAGCACGGCCAGGCTCGACATCTCACCCCAAGGAGCACAAAACCTGCTATTTCACAGTGACTCATTCTCCATTGCTGCTGCAGGGGGAATATTCCCATTTCACAGGCAGCAGTCAGGCACTAAGAGGTGGAAATGACTTACCCAAGGCCACAGCATGACTCAACTCTAAAGCCAACATCAGCACTAAGGAATTCCTTACTTCTAGATCCAAACTTACTCCAAGGTCTTACGGGAAAAGAGGGGGAAAAAAAAAACCCAACAACTTACCACAGAGCTTTTTTCCTCCCTTTAAGATAATTTTCAAAGATGATGCCTGCAACGGTCCTGCCCTTTCCGACCCCGGCACCATCCCCGATGAGGAACCCAGCTCGCTGCCCATTGGGCAACAAAACTTCATGTTGCTGCAAAATCAACAACAGAACTGAAAATTAAATGAGATTTGCCTTTGCCAAGAGCTTTGATGTGAGCACCACTTAACCCTTTCACACATCCCACAGATGCACGTGCACTGCTCAGCCAAACGACAGCAGGAAAGGTCAGGGGTCATGGCCAAGCTCACAAGTGAGGGAAAAGGCCCCCCAAATGTAAAGCCCTCTGCAAGAAAAGTCCAGGGTTCTTGCCTCTTTGGGAAACGGACCGCACGGAAACCCCCAGCTTCAAACAACCCTCCAAAAGGCATTTAAAATGCCAAAGGAGTTTCATCACCCGAATTACGGTTGTTTTAAAACACAGGTGAACACCTGACCCTGCAAGAGGCAGCTTCCTTCAGGTGTGAGACACCTGAGGTGCAGGAGGTACCTGGCAGGCGTAGATGATGGCTTCCAGCTGTAGTGCAGACAGGGAGCCTTTGTCAGCCACGGAGCAGGGCAGGGAGAGGCTGTAGGTGATGTCAGGCGGGGGGACACTGGACAGGGTGCTCGTCTCAACCACCAGGTCAGGGTGGTGCTTCCCAATCTTGGCTGAATGACAACAGAGCACAGGTCAGTCAGGTCTTTACTCCCAGGGGCACCTCAGAGCTCATCACCCAGCCACAGCCCAGGGCAGTGCAGAGATTTCCTAGAAAACCACAAGCCTGGGAGGTGCCACGGCAAACACACGTTTTAATTAGGTCGGTCCACAACGGAGCGAACAGAACTTCCCAAGGCATCACTCACACTTTGAAGGGATATATTCTGCATAGGTCTCCGTCTGCCCCAGCTCTTCTGTTTCTTCCTCCTCACCTTCATCCTCCTCCTCTGCAGGAGCCTGAGACTGAAGAGGAACAGCATTGATCAAATGTTAATGTTCTTGCTGAGCTATGGACACACGTGGTGCTGTGCCCTGCCTCAACCTGCCACTGAAATCATCCCCCAAACCCCTCTAAACACAATCCATCTCATTCCCAGACTAAGGAAAGCCATCAGTGGGAGCCCACCCCAGAGGCTGTAAGAGCTGCCCAATGCCTGGTCCTCACCAAATTGCAGAAAGATGTTTGCACCACTCTTGGGATGGGCTGTGGGGTTGTGTGAACCCTGCCCAGCCGTGCCCTGACCTGCCCTGAGTAGGCACCTGGCCCAGCTTTACTCCCAGCACTGTGCCCACAGCAGAGAGCAAAGTCCTGAGAGCCCAAAGTGTCCCTTAACACAGCGAGGTTCCCCTCTGGGAAGTGTAACACACTTCTGGGAAAGGGCAGGGACTTGTGCCTGTCCGAGTTTCTTGCCTCAGTCCCTCTGAAGGAAAAAAGGTCAGAAGTGCTGCCCCCAGCACTGGGATGTCACCAGGAGCATCCCACTGAGGCCAGCCATGGCTCTCACCTGGTAGCTGATGAGGAGTGGGGTGTTGGGGACAGCAGGAACGTGGTCACTGGAGCTGTTCAGGCCCGGGAAGGGTGTGCTGGGTGAGAACAGCTGCAACACAAAGGGTGCACGTGAGGAAGGGCAAACGTGGAAATGCACCAACAAAGATCCTCAGACACTGTGATCCATCCCTGGACCATGCAGCTTGCCAGGAGAGAGCTCCCAACACTCCATGAGGAGAGAGAGAGCTCCCAAGATACTCCGGGCTGAGGAGATCCTTTGTCTGCTCCCACACAAACAAATTCACCCTGGAATTTCCCGACAGGGAGCAAGGTCAGGCCAGCAGCTCGTGGCATCCAAAGCAATCAGCAGCTCCAGGAGTAGCACTACTCCAAGTTTACAGCCTGTGCAGAGCGCCAGGCTCAATGACAGACCCGTGCTCCACCAGCAGCAGAGAAAGATGGGAAGTTCTTAGGCATAAACACTCTTATTTTTAAATAAAATTCAAAAAAAATAAAAAGAAGAAGAAAGAAAAAACCCACCCTCCATTCCTGGAAGCCTGAGTCAGAATTACCAGAAGGAAGCTGGACAGAAGAACTGTTTTCAGTGCCAGCAAATCTGGAGAGCAGGTGAAACATCCCCACCTACAAATCCAAGCTCAGTTTGGTCTCGGACAGGAGGAAGGCCAGGAGCTGCTGGAAGGGCAGGATGTGCTCTCGCAGCTCCAGCAGCAGGAAGCGAATGCAAGGCTGGGTTTGCATCACAAAATCCCCAAAGTACAAACCTCTGCTATCCTGACCCAGCTTTGGCACTCAGCATTCCACCTCGGGAATCGCAGAGGAAGCAACAGGAACCTTTGGCTGTTGGGAGCATTTGAAAACCACCCACACAGGTGAGAACGTGCTGTGAGGGCCAGAGCAGGTGGGAGCAGGAGCTGTGGTGGGAGACGGATCATCCACCTGTACAATTCCTGCCTTTCCCTACCCCCCCTCACCTCCTGGTTTGATTTTCTCCTCCCTCTGTGCTAAGGGCATCCAGAGAAGAGGAACACAGATCCGTGAGAACAGGGGGCTGGAAGCAGGAGAGAGACTGACAATTGCACAATCACAGGCTCGGTCTTACTCCACTTTTTTTCCTCTCTGCATTATTCTCCATTTTGTCCCACCTTGCTGTGACTTCCCTGGGAAGGGAATCAGCCCCACGTGGCTGCCAAGCCAACCTCCCTCTGTGTAAATCCCTTCCCTGGGCTCTGAGCTGGGAGAAGGGTGCTCACATCTCCAACACGCTGTGAATGGGCTACAAAAATCTGCATCAGCAGCTCACGAATCCCAGTCACAGACTTCCAAGGCTGGGCTGTGCTTCCCAGCCTTAAAAACACTGGGAATGTGTGAGATGGATGACAGAAAACACAATGTATGACAGGGACTATTTTTAAAAGGTTATTTCACAACTCTGTGACAATCGAAGCTGTTTTGCCTGCTGCCATTGTAAATATTTCACAGGGTGGCAGCTCTTCCCTCTCTGCCCATTCCTGAGTGATAAACACAGCCAACATATTGCATACAGCTCCTTTCCTTGGGATAACAGCTCTCCCCACAGGCACACGGAGGCAGTTCTGTGTCCAGCCCTTTCCACTTTGATCCCAAACCACCTCCAGCTTCAGCGCTGGGCACCTCAATCCAGGGATTCTCAGCGAGCTGGGAATGTTTATTTTTAAAGAGGACAAAGCACAAGGCTGTTCCTGTACCTGGGATCCACAGTGTGGTCTCCCACAGGATGCATCCAGCTTGGCTCCTGGGATGTCCCACGCATCAGAACTGTGAGAAACTGATGTTCCTGCTCTGCCTGGGTCTCTGAGACAAAAGTTCTGGAAAAATTACCCTCCTGATAACCCAGCAGCAGGCTGTGGGTCAGAGCTGGCTGCACAGCTGAGGAATGTCCTGGATCACAGGAATCAGGATGTAACGTGACTGATGTTCCACCACTGTAGCTTAGTGACTGCTCTGGCTGCTCAAAAGCCAAAATTCCTGCAATTCTATGGAAAACTATGACGGTGTGGTGATGTGGGGAGGGACAAGATTATCTAAGCTGCTGACATCCCACACCAATGTGCAGAGGCCAGTGGTGAGTCAATTTGACAGTTCTTTCACCCAGGGTCCCCGTACGTGGTGCCACTTCCACGCAAAAATGAAACCAAAATCTCCTGTCCAGGATGCACCTCACTGACACCACCTCAGGAAATGTTATTCAGTTAAAAAACAGCCCAAAAAGCAGCAACCCCGCCCCAAGTGCCTCAGCAAACACAGATAAGACAACATTTAAAATTAGCTGGAGATTCCTTTCCAAAGGAAGTCGTTTATAAATGGAATTCCAAGGAGTTAATTGGCCTTATCTGAGCCCAAGAGCTCAGCAGGACACAAGGGGCGAGGGCAGGACGTGAGGAACAGCACGGGACACAAGGGACAGGGACAAGGAACAGCACAGGGACAGGGACTCTGCTGGAGATCCTGCTCACTCGAGTCAGCCTCACACTTACACAACGATTACTTCTCCCTCATTTTCTTCATGCTGGATTTAGAACAGCTCTTCCCAGTAAGTTTTTGTTGTGCACTCCACAGACACAGAACTCCAGGCTTTTCTAGGCATTGAGTGTCTCAACCAGAGCTCACATGTTTGGAAACAGGCCACCACAGAGCCATTTCTGCAGGGATTTGGGCTACTACCTAAAAACCCAACAATAATACGAGAACAGGAGCAATGTGGCACGTGACTTCTCTGTCCTGGGGGATGCCTCTGCTCTCCAGCATTTTTAACCATCCAATTTGCAAGCCTGGGATGTCTGCAGCCATTTCTTGCGTTCCAATAGCTTGGCTCTCTTCCTGCTGCCTCAAACTGCAAGTTCCAGCTGGTCCGAGGCTTGCAGAGTGCTCAGGGGAGCACAGTCAGAGCACAGCAGAGCCTCAAAACACAGCAGTGACTACCCAGTTGCCTCCTGGGGTAGCCACTTTGGGTGTTTTTCCCTCATTCTTCCTACGAGAGTGAATTACAATGGAAACCTGAGGCACAGCTGGGCAGGTACTGTGAGAACCAAGAGCTGAATCCAGTGGATGTGGACGATGTGGCTCCAAAAACACCCAGAGCCAGTTGGCGCCTGTGGTGCCCACATCAGTCCCCCAGCTGAGGCAGAGCAGAGGGCAGAGGGCTGGTGAAAATGCCCAAAAATGCCCACAATCAGGTGATACTGAAGGACTGCCAGGAAATCCCATGCCCCAGAAAACTCTGGGATGTAGAAGCTTGCAGGGACTTGGACTCACAAAGTAAACACAAATGGTGAGTCTTAAGTTGAGACGGTTATTTAGTCATTGTTACTGAAATATTTGCCCTGGAGAAGGCAAACAAAAGGTGCTGCTGTGGGGGGAAGTTAATGATCCATGTCAGGGTGGTTTTCCTGGAGTTCATCCCTTCAGCACCCCCGAGCACCCTGGACCTGCTGAATGCTTTAGGGATGCACCTACCTGCCACGGCTGCCAGGAGAAAGAGCTCCTGCCTGCACTGCACTCTGGAAGAGCGCATGAATCCCTCTGAGAGGGGATTCCCTCCTGCTTCAGGAGACTAAACACCACTTCACCCCTTCCCTCCTCCACTGAAGTTGGTAACAGCAACATCATCACATCTCAAACTTCACCCGAAAGAACTGGGTTGGTTTCTCAATTAACCGGCTCTGCCCCCACGGGATGGAGCCTGAGGTACCTCCTGTCTGCTGGGAGGATGGGAAAGGAGCAGCCCCTACCTCGATCTGGTTCTGCTGTGGTGTGTTCACATCCCATAGTGTTGGCACGTGGTTCAGGCTGTCGGCGGGCAGGAAGTCCTTGGGATCCGCGATGTCCGAGAGGGAATCCGCGGGGGACGAGAAGAGGGAGTTGTTGTTGGAGAGCTCATCGAGGTATGAAGAATCCTGGAACAGAGACAGGGCCGTGGTTAGAGGAGGCAGGATGAGACCAGAGAGCTCCTTCCTCACTCAGCCAGCAAGTTCTAATTCCGTGCTGCTCAACGAGCGGCTCCGCTACTTCGCGCTCCACAGATCTCGGAAATCAACCTGGAACTGAGGACACGCTCTGAGGGGCTGTTTGAAAATCTGTTTCTTGACAAAGCAGGAAAAGCCCTGGCCAGGAGTGTGGGTACACGGTCAAGGCTGACTCGGACTGTGCACATCCCTGCACACGGACTGGGAGAGAGAGGAGCATCCAACAAAGCATCGCTCAGCTCCACTTTGTGCTTGATTAAAAAAGGCTGCTGAGGGGTGTAAAGATTTCAGCCTGACCCCAAAGGACTCGAGGATTTCATTCATGTGCAGGGACCCCCAGAGACCCAGCTACACCTGATCACAGCGTGGCTGTTTCAGTGCAATTTCCAACGCGGCACTACCTGGAGCCTGCGGGAAACATTCCTCTCCTCCTGGCAGGTTCTGCACACACGAGGCTGCCAGGAGCAGGGGAAGGAGTGCTGGTGTCACCTGAATCTAGGTAAATCCAGGCAATCCTCTTCCCAAGGGCCAGTCCCAGCCTGGACAAGGAATGTGCTTCAGCAGCAGGGACGAGGTCTGCCCTTGCTCTTCTTCTGGTGCCTGGGCTGGATGGTTTGCAACTGTTTTATTCAGTGCCAGCCCAGTGATGCTGTTGGTTTGAGTCACACAGACTTTGGCTCAGAAAGAGACATCAATCCCCTCCCTAACATCAAGCCCTGGTCTGGTTTCCCTATTTCAGGCGGCAAGAACCAAGGGCTGATAAGCACTTCTTGCTCTGCACCCTTCGCTGTGGCAGAGATCCCTGCCCCTTCCCCAGCTCCATCCCATCACCTCAGCCCTCCTCCCACACCAAATAGTGTTTTCAAACTTCGTCAAAGCAGAAAAACTTTGTTGTTAATTAAGAGCAACATACTTCCAGCACCAAACTCCAGCGCTCGGCTCTGACCAGAGACCTCTGTCCCCAAGGGAAGGACAGACAGACAAACTCGGTCTGTCTCGGTGCCCCACAGACTCTGCCAACACAGGAGGGTCTGTGGCTCCTCACAGCCCAGCCAGAGCACCAGGGTGACCCTCTGCTGCTGCCAGCGGAGCCAGGGGCTGCTACAGGAGGAGTCTCTGCTCACTTCCAGTAAAGGGCCAATTTCCCACTACAGGCAGAAAGGCAGCCAAAGACTCTTAAAAGTCACTTAGCCCTGCCTGACAAACCCACGAGCAGCTGAGCCTGGCCACGCTGTTCCCAAGGGCTTCAGGCCAAGAGCTGGGTCAGACCCCCCCAATTGCCATCAAAAGTTACGGGCTTGTAGTGTTTAAACCACTGGGACACGTTCCCTTCCCCTTCTTCTTCCCAGGGATGTCTCCTTTGGCCAGCGTGTGCCCTGAAGCCATCAGTGCAGGTGCTGGAAGCACTCCAGCAGTGGCAGGTGTGATGTGGGGAGTTTGGATGCCTCAATTACCAACTGGTGGACCCAAAGACTCAGGGAGAGAGGGCAGCACTTCGTGGGCAGCTCTTGCTCCTGATATTTCTGTAGCTATTTTGGGATTACCCAGAAATCAAGGCATCCAGAGACTGAACAGATTTATCACCTTGGAATTAAGGGATCTCTGGGCTCCCCTTCAAACTTGAGAAAGCAGAACAACACTCGGGTGGGTCTGGCTGTAGTGGCCTGTGCAGGAGCTGGATGGTCCCAATCCCATTGCTGAGACACTTCCAAGCAGGGTTTGTTCACCTGCAAAGGGCACTGACAGAGGCTGGGGCAGGAGGAAACATCTGCACACCCGTGTCACAGCAGGGGAGGCTGTGGGGCAGCACAGAGTGGCCATCGGGGTCCCAACAATAGGCAAGGGCTGGGCTGGAATAGCAACGGGATACGGGAAAGCCTCATGACACAACCTGAGACATCCCAGCAAGCGTCACCCAGCCCCTTCCATCCCCAGGAACACTCCAGCCCCACCACTGGGCTGAACTGGGGAGAGGAAACCAGCCTCCAAGGCACAGGGAGGACAATACTCCTCCTGGAAGTGATGCAGTGATCCCATCCTCTGCCAGCATTACGAGGCATTAGTCACCAACTTCCAGAGCCTCCCATTTGTCTTAACTAATTGCATTATCTAGAGAGCACTAAAGTTAATCACCTGCCAGATTCCCCGCCCCAAGAACTTCCACCACCTCTGGAAATTGATCAAACCCGGGGTAATTGTTTAATACAAGGCCACGGATAACCACAACCAGTACAAACCATGCCTGGACTAATCACACCACTGGTTTATCTGCTGCAAACAGGAGCAGCTGCCCCGGTGACCTCAGGGAAAAGGAAGGATCACCACCTCAACCAAGAGCTCGTGGTCAGGATCAGCTCAGGCACTGAAGTTTGTAACATGTAATTTTGTCCCTTTTTCAGACAGAGTAATCAGAATTTGAAGTTTTTTCTCATTAGAAACATGAGGTTCTGCAGTAACAGCACTTCTGTTTCAGTGGAAGTTGAATTTCTGCAGCAGATGGAAGTTGTCCTGACAGACAGGATCTTTATTTCAGATACTCTTCTGCAACTGTTCTTTACATAAATCTTATTCCTGGAATTCAGCATCTCTGTGGCGTCCTCTGGACTGGCCCCAGCAGGTCCAGGCCTCCCCTGGGCTGAGGACCCAGAGCTGGAGGCAGAGCTGCAGGTGGGTCTCGGAGCAGAGGACAACCTGATGCTGCTGTGGCACACAGCACTCCTGTCATTATCCCAAAACTGAGATTAGCAAACAATTATCTCCCTAGAAAAGATCAGGGAAAAATCAGGGTACCCCAGCCCAGACGCTCGATCTTTCTCCAAGCCCCTGGGAACAGCTCAGCTCCCTCAGTCAAAACAAAGTGTTAAAAATAATGAAAGAACAGGTGAAGTCTAAATACAGACGGAACAAGCATCCTAAAAATATTTTTTTTTCCATCAAGCCATCAATAGAAATGGTTTATTTTCTCACAATCCAGACACTGAGGAAACAGTGTCTGCAAACCGGCTCTGGATGACTGCGCTGCAGAGCACCCATGTGAAGAGGGGGTTTTATTAAAAACCCAAAACCCTGTCTATACACCCAAATACACACCCACAACCACAGCCACACTGCCAGCCAGGAGAGATTTTGCACCTCAAAAGTCACAGATTAAGCAAATTATTATTCAGGAGTGACCGAATCGGCAGCTGCAGATGATCACTATAAAATCTTTCAGCTGCCAAACCCCAAAACCTTCCTAAATTTAGGGCAATAAACTGGCAGTGTGGAGGGTTTAGCTCTGGCTGGGCAGTGCTCCCCTCGCTTCCTGCACCCTGCATCAACTTTGGAAATAAAACCCCTCAAAGCCATCACACCTACACAAACACAGGGATCCATCCTCACACAGCTCCTTCCCTCCAAATCCCACACTCAGAGACCGAGTTCTGACTGACAGAACAGTGCTCAGGAACGCAGCTTCCAGCAAAACAGAAATCACATCTTTGGGACAAAAAAATCTATTCCCGGTACCCAACGTGGAGAGAGGTGTCACTCCCAAAACTCTGCAGCCGCTGCAGAACTGCTGGGGAGCAGCTGCCCTGGAGACCAAACACACGAGGAATTCCACGGAGGAGGAGGAGGAGGAGGAAAAAAACCCAGGAAAAATGAGGCTTTACCTTGTAGAGAGAAGGGAACTTGAGCCAGAACTGCATTTGGGACATTTTAGAGCAGCATTCGGGGGGCTGTCGGCGCGGGAGGCAGCAGCAGGGGGAGGGTGCTCAGCGGAAAGTGGAGAAAGGTCCATTCACGGCCGGGGCTCATCGGGGGGCTTTAAAAGCCAACATGCAGCAGCCAGAGGAGGGAAAATGGAGACTCAGGGCCCGGCAGAGCCGTCCTGCACCCGGAGATTTGCATAGACTGTTTAGTCACGACGAGAGGGCTCTTACTTCCTCTAAGTCCAGGGCTGACTTTCAGGAAATGATGCCTGCTTGGTAAGTCAGTGAAATTACTGGCAGTGCGAGGAGAATTACTGTACGTGGTGTAATCCAACCACAGAGCACAGTAAACAGCGCCGGGCTCCGCAGAGGGCTCCGGGCTCCCCTCCACGGCCACCCAACGCCAGACTTTGTCCCCCTGGCAGCCCCTGCTCTGGGCTGGGGGTCCTACCTTCCTGCCCCCCTTCCCCCCACAATTTCAGGGCTTGGATGATGTGGTCCAAGTGACAAAGCTCATGTAATGAGGAGTATTCCCATGTTGGTGTCCCCCCAAAAGCCACGTGCTCTCTTTGTCTTCGGTGTCTGCCCCACCCCAACCATGCCTTTAGAAATCCAAAGGAGTGGCCCATTCTCTTCCCTTTCCTCCCTGGATCACTGTTGTTTCCCAGGGACCGTTCGTTGCCTTCTCTTTCCAAGGCTGTCCCTTTTAACTTTTAACAGTTTTGGTAACAGAAATAAGCAAAATTTCTGGTGGGCAAGAGAAAAAGGCACAAAAAGGGACATCTGAAAGGGACGTAAGCTTAAGGAAGGTCTCCTCCAACACCACTGGAGATGAAAGGAATCACCCAGAGAACCCCCCACCCTCTGGAAAATCCCTGGGAACTGTTGTGTTTGCTTTGGGTGCAAGAGGCTCCTGTTTGCTCTTCCCTGGCAGGGCTGGTGGCAGCCCCGGAGCTGAGCTCTGCCCGCGGGGTCAGTCCCAGTTTGCCCAGCAAACCCAGCAGTGCACGTGCTGGGAATGGGGAGGGAGAGGAGCCCTGACTGCTCTGAGTGTCTCCATCCCTGCTCCCAGTCCTTCCAGGCACCCACAGCACGGAGCTCGTGGCTGTCCCATGTCTGAGCCAGCATTTGATGCCTGCTGCTGTGGCTGTCACTGCTGAGGCAACTCCTCCCGGGGCCTTGTGCCGGGAACAGCTGGAAAATCCCATGTTTACGAGGCACTTCTCAAAAAAACAGAGCTTTGGAGTGAAAGAAGGCACAAAGTCCCAGCAGGCCCGCGAGAGAGGCGAGCAGACAAAGCCCTCCAGGGAGGGCTGAGCGAGGGAATTCTGCTTTATGCCATCAGATGTGGAGGGAGGATGGGCTCCTCCAAGGAAAACACGCCAGGTACTGAGGCTGGAAAACCACCCACAGGGCAAAAATCTGCAGCAGGGCTCGTTTCCAAGGGCAGAACCCTCTGCAGCACCGCGGCTCCACAGGGACTGAGACAGCAACAGTGAGGATCCACATTCCACCCTCAACACACCTAGTCTGGGAGGTTTACTCAATAAGCAAAGGGGAAAAAAAAACACCTTTTCCCTGGCAGGACTGCAGCTATGGCAGGGTCTGTGGTCATGGACAGGGCTCCCAGGAGGAGCTGGAGCATCTGCTGGGCTCTCCCTGCTCCCAGGACCCAGCTCACCTCAGAGGGGAGGCTGCAAGCAGCCCTTCCCTGAGAGCCAGCACTTCCCTGAGAGCCCCCAAAACATCCTGCAGGGATCCCACAGTGACAACAGAATTTGGTTTCTGTGGGCAGCAGGCTCGGGGTGGAGAAAGGCAGAGGGTTCTCAAGGCTGCTTTTCTCTGAATTTGCTGTATTTAAGGGCAGCCCGTGCTGGCACGTGGGGCAGGTGCTTTAATGACACGTGTGGAGCGAAGAGGCCGAATTAATTTCTGAAATGTCTTAATTAGCAACTTGCTGCGTGACCTTGAGTGAACCACTACGCCCTGCCCGAGCCAATCAAGGTCTCGCAATTCGTGCAACCTTTGGAAGAGCAGGTGGATTATTTCCTCTTCCTTTCCTGTCAGTGGGGCAAAATGCAGAGGCAGGAGACCCGTGCTGCCGGAGGAAGCGGGAGCACGGCGCAGACACCCAGGGCTGCTGCATTGATTTTGCAAGCCCACAGCAGTGTAATCACCACGGGGAAGATAAACCGCTGTGGAACCACCACCTGGAATGTTCCCAGCCTGTCCCAGGCAATCCTGCTCCCCACAATTCATCCAAGAACACGTGTGCTGACAGACAGGGACAAGGAAAGCAGGATTATTCCAGCGCTCGCGTCTGACTTATCCCCTTCCAGCCAAGCCCAGGGAGTTGCTGTGCTGGGGAATCTTCTGCACCCCCTGACTCAGACCAACTCTGCTTTGAATTAAAGCATCTATTTTAAACCATGTCCCCATGGTCTGCTATCGGATTCTATTACCAGCACTTTTAAGAGCCCTGAGCGTTTCAGACTGGCTTTTCCCGCTTTTGTTGGCTTTGGGAAGGGAGGAGGCAGGCAATGGCTCCTGCCAAGAACCTCAGAAGGCAGATCTCCATCCCCTCCTGCCCAGAGTGGACAGCACTGCTTGGAGGGATGAAAACTGTCAAGACTGGACTGGAGGGGATATCTGAGCCCTCCAGGCTCTTTTACCCCTTCCCCAGGGCCACAGGCATCTCAGGGGGCTCCTGCAACCCACTGACAACAAACTATACCTCAACAGCCGAATTAGACCTCCCCTCCTCCTGGGAACCAGCTCAGGGTGCCTAAATTGGAGCACCCCAAGCCCTTGGTCAGTGCACAGTGAGGTTTTATAACCACAGTCTTCACTTTCCTTACCCCAGGCCTGCAGGAAGTGTCAGGTATCTCACCCAGAGGGGTTATAAAGTGTTGTTACGTCAGCCCAAACCCCAAACCTGCAGTGCAGAAACAAAGACACGAGCACGCAAAGCCACTTGCTCTCCCCAAGGCCTCAGAGCCAGGTAACTGCCTGCAAATGGATTTTAATGTCTGTGTTCCCTGTAGACATAACTCCAGGACAGCAACACAAGTTCCAGGACGTTTCTTATTCCAGGAAACTCTTCGTTTCAGCCACAACCAAGTGTTCCATATAATTTAATAACTGTTGCATTGATTTCTCCTAAATCACCAGAGCTCCGTGCACTGAAGCACTTCTAAAATTAATACTTTATTTAAGAGCAGGTTAATTTCTCCTCCTGCTTTAACAAGGAAGATTAACAGGAGATTTCAAGGGGCTGGTGGTGAGGAGAGGGCTGGTTTATGATTAACACGTGTGGTCAGGAGCCCCCATCCAGAACAGCAGATCAAATGAGGCTGTAACTGCATCTTCAAAGTGTTACTGAAGGTGACTCTGCCCGGGAGCAGCCAATTCCTCCTGGCCCACAGGATAAATCCATCTGGCCTCACCTCCTCCCTCCAGCCCAAGCACAACCCACGTTTTAAGAAGGGCACCAGAGTTCCTCCCAAAGCTTTTACACCCAGAGCTGCTTCACTGAGGGGAGGAGGAGGATCTGCAGAGTGCCCTGCACACCCACCACGTCCCCAGCTCCACCTTCCCCTGGAGCTGCTCCCCTTCCCCAGGAGCTGCTCCCCTTCCCCTGGAGCTACTCCCCCTCATGGGTTTATTTCTGAGTGGACCTCAGGACACATGAAGTCAGCAGAGGAGCTTTCTGTGTGTTCAGCAAAGTCCTATTCTGGAGCCACAAGTCGCACAAAATTCGGCAAAGGGAACACAGACTGCCAGCAAAGGCCATCAGAGATAACAGAGAGTTTAGAAGGATTAGGCAGAGTCTGTGTTTCAACTAATTCTAAACCGACCTGGGCAGTGAAGTTAAAGAAAAATCTGTGGTGGCCGACAGCAGCAGGTATCACATGGCAGAAATGCTCTCCTAGAGCAGGATTCTCTGACTCTGTAAGGCTCTGGGGACAGATCCAGCTCACAGGGACAGCACAGGCCAGAGGATAAGTTAAACCCCACTGAATTCAGTGCTTTATTGTGGCAATTAACAGCTCTCACCATCAGTGTCACGAAACAGCACCGCCGTGGCCACAGTTCCTTTGCAGAACTCCTGCCCACGAGTGCCAGATCCCAACTCAGCAGCACCTGGGACTGCAGGAATAACCAGCGGGGAGGGAGGGAAGCAACAGAAACCAAAGCCTGCTTCGCTCAGGACTGTGATTTCTAAGGACACGTGGGCAGTCTGTAGACTTTTCCATAAGGAGATGGCACCCTGTGGTTGGGATGAGACTTTGGCTGAAGACAACAGCTCCCAAGACCAGAAACGCTGTCAGACCCAACGTGGCCTCCCAGAACTATTTTCTGAACCTCTGCTCAAGCCGCTTGTTTATATAAAAAATGCCAACAGATCGGCAAGGATGAATCACCCAGGAGCAAGCCAGAACCCAAAAATATTGTGGAGGAAACAAGTTCAAGTTCACATCAGGCTGTTCTGGCCATGCAGCGAAGCACCTTCCCCGCTCAGAGAGGTGAATGGTTCAACTACAAAGAAACTCCCAGAGCCACTAGAAAACGTGGCAATTCCCACTCTCAGTGTCACCAGGACAGTGCCCTGCAGGTCCAGCTGAGGACCCCCAAAACAAAATATGGAAGGATGAGGGGAGGAAATGCCAACACCAGAGGAAAAAGCACCAGAATTCCCATTCTCTGAACCCTAAAGCACGTGGACAATCACTGCCACCAACAGAAAGGGTTTGCTACACCAATGCCTCAATCATTTGCTCTTTAGACCTTTTAAATCCTTCTTCATTATTCCTCAAAATTCTGGATTCTGCTACCGGAGCAAAGCCAAGAGAACAGCCTGTATCCATGTGTGGAGGCAGCACAAGTCCTCACACAAGCACCTGATCCACCTTTTCTGCCCAAAGACCACAGATTGGATCAGGAATCTCTTACCAGCACCTTCAGCAGACTCCTCATGCTCCCCCTTGGGCTCCACTGCTCCATCTGGCAGGGTCGGACCAGCCCTCACCACTCCTACCATGGCAGCAGGAAAGTTTGGAAAAGACAGGTACTTTCCTGTACAGCCACCTGGAAAGATGGAACCACCCAGCTGCTCCCAAGCCAAATGTCTCAGCTTCCCAAGCCAAATGTTAATATTTAACAATTTGGTGTCTGGGACAGTGAGGAATCAGTAAAGCGGAAAACGCTGCTGAAGAAAGGGCTGGAAAAGCTTCAGGATGCTCCTGGACGGCTCCAGACTGATGCCACTGCCTCCAGCTCAGGGCCTGCTGCTCCACCAGAGCCAGGCTCCAGCTCTGGCTCCTGTGAGCAGATCTGCAGCTTTTCTCTGGATGAGCAATGCCTGGTGGCTCAGAGAGCCCTGGGTTTATCCATGATTTCCACATCAGTGCTCAGTGCATCCTAATCCCAGAGAGCACCAGGAGAGACCGTGCAGTGGGCTTGGAAATCCAAAGGTGAGTGTTCAAGAAGGCTGACCTGGCTCCATGCTGCAGAATGAGCTGTTAGAGGATGCCTGGAGCCTGGAATTCCTCTTCCAGAGACAGCCCCACCAGTGCTATTTCACCCCAACACATTAAATAACAGAGCACTGTCTCTCAGCCCCGGCGAGCTCCAGACACACCCCAGCCCTCGGAGGTACCAGCTCCAGCAGAGAACTTCAGCTTGGAAAACAGAGCTCTAACAAAGCCTGGTCCAGTGTTCCTCAGTTTCAGCACACACAGGGTGACACATCACTGCCCTGTGACCTGTGGGATCTCCAGGGACCAGAGCACGGGCTCACAGGCAAACCATGGAACAGGACAGGAGAGCACCATAAAGCTGCTCTGCTCCTGGTGGGAATGCACACGGCACTACCTGGTGGAACAAAACCCCAGTGAAGGAACTGGTCTGGCTGTGTTAGGTTCAGAGGACACTTTGATGTGTCCATACCGGGGGCAGAACACTTGCAGGCAGCTTGCAGCCTCACTACAGAAAGAAGAGTCCAAACAAAAGCCCATTCAGCTAAAATCACCTCACTCCCATCCACGGCTTCCTCTTCCAAAGGATGAGAGCAGCACAGGAACTATTTCTTGCTCTGGGAATCAAAATTTGAGGTAATTCACACCTGGTTTGTCTCAGAGCCTCCTGCTCTTTTCTCACCCAGCCAACACAAAGCATCTCCTTTCACAAAGAATCTCTAGAAAACTGCTCCTCCAAGCTGGCTGAGATCAATTTCTGTGATGCAGCAGGGAAGGAAGCTGACTGACCACTGAGATACTAGAAAATACATAAGCTAAAGAAATAATTAAGCCCTTTTCCCGTTAAACCCATCAGCCAAACTCCACCAGACCTGGAGGTGAGACCTATGGCAGGGACCCCTCTCCCCTGCCCATCACAGCCTGGTAAATGGTCTCACAAGTTGATGAGATCACCTTTCTGCCTCGTTCCTCCCACAATTAATTCTGCAGGAGGCAGAGATCAATGCTCCTGTGATTCAATTATTTATCTGGTTTAATCCAGCCAGAAAACCCAGACCAGCAGCTGCCCAGTGGCTGCCCAGGTGGGTTCCTGATGTGAGGCATGGGGAGACCACACCAGTGGCCACCTCAAAAAGCACAAATTGCCAGTGCCTGCTCATCCAAACTTGCATAAATCAGAGCCCCAAGGAGGGTCAAAACCTCTCTTTAGCCACACCAAGAAACCAAAAACACAACGAGGGGGGAATTAACACATACACAGGCAGACACCAATGTCTCTATTAATTCCTAGAAAGGATACAACCAGTCCCGTCTTTATTCCAAAGTCAGCTCTGTCATATCAACTACTTGCAGTTTTTACTGACTAATCTTAGCATAAGATGTTGCCAAAAGCCACTGCAACATTCCCAAACCTCCATGGAAGGAGCTCCTTCCCACCCAGAGAGATCCCTGAGGTGAGGGAGCTCTGGGTCCCCAGAGTGACTCGGGGTCGCTGTTCATTCCTCCCACACTTCAGTTCTGCAAAAACTGACCTGGCTCCACTCTTGGAATGCTGGGCACTGAGTTGATGTAATCCCTAAATATTCGCTATTCAGGAATCCACCACTTGTAACCAGTGAGGGAGCACGTGCAGCACAAGAGCATTTTGGGAGGGAAATAACTGAAGTGTCTGAAGCGAGTTCACTTCACACTCTGGGACCCTCGTGCAGCCAGGACCACCCCCAGCGCTGCCAGTGTTTATGCCAAGCATCCCTTTAAAAGATGGAAGCAGTTTTACCATAGAGAAGCTCCTACCAAACCACAGACACCTTTCAAATTCCTGATGTCAGAGGACTGATCCCCACTGCACACAATTCCTGTCTGGGGCTGGACAAATTTATTGTCCATCTCTTCATTTTCCCTCAGTAAAACAACACTGAAAAATAACCCCCAGCACCCCAAAGCCTCCTTTTACCCCCAAAGACATCAGAAACTCTGCACTTACCTGAGGAAAATCCCCATTTTTTGGTAGGAAGTCGGTGGGGTCCACAGTTGCATAGTTTGTATCCAAGAAATGTGGTCTGCTGATGGAATCCATATAAAAATCCTGAGCGGGGTTAAAATATTGCCTGTAAGGAAATGGGAGAAGCAGTTACTCCCTGTCAGTCCCCAGCACTTCTCAGGTCACTTCAGCCTCTGGCAGCGGTGAAGCTGCAACTCTGGGATGTCACATACAGGAGAGGGATATTGTTATTGGATATTATCCAGAAGAGAGATGGCAAAATAATACCTCTACCAGCTCTACCCCACTTCCCAAACCCAGCAGTGGAAGAAAGCTGAATTAAGAATATAATTCTTGGCAATTTGAGTAAACGAGGAAGGATTTAATAGATAACAGTGGTCTGCAGCACCCAGTATTTCAGCTCTGATGACAAAGCAGAATGAAGCCCCAGTGTGATGGGTGTGGTGGACCTGCCAGTCACACCACGTAAGGACATGAGGTGCAAGGAGACATCACACCTGAATGCCAGTTTGGGCCACAAAACGCCCAGAACAGCCCCACAAACCAGCTCTGACAGGGAAACACCCCTGTGAGCCCACCTGCACAGGGGGTTCAGTGCTCACAGACTCCAAAGGCAGGTCAGAACAGAAGGGCTGGGGACAAGGAAACACAGACAGAACTGTCACACAGAGAGGAACTGGGGATGTGACTGGTGTGAGTTCAAAGGCAAGATCTCCGCTCAGCTAGGAAGAGAACAAAGCAAAGATCCTGCCTGCTCCTCCTGGGCAGGGCCATGCCAGCTTCCTCCTGCTCCCTTCACCCAGCATCCGCTTCCTCCGGGCAGCCGGGGGCAAAAACTGCACAAGAGCAGCCAATTTCCTTCCTCCTGCCCAGGAGCAGCCGCTGGCCTCTGCTCCACACCACCTCCTGGTTTGCTATTACAGGCACAAGCCCTTTCCCTGTCCTGCAGGAGCGAGGAATGTGCTTTGTAATCCTTCCCGTAAGGGGCCGTGCTCCTGCTTGGGCAATCGCCACCGACACCCTGGGCGCTGCAGCCACGCTGGGACGTCCACCCTCCCTCCTGGGGGGAGCTGTACCTTCTCCCCGATGCCAGAGTCACAAAACCCACTGCCAGAAACTTGACTGGGGAGCTGGGGGAGGGAGAAACAGAGTTTGAACAGAACTCCTGCCCAGGAGCTGGGAATGCCGAGCTGCCAAGGGATTATTAAGCAATTAAGATGCCATGTGTGGCCAGCAGCTCGTTAACGCACCCGGCGAACATTTACATGTGGATTTATGTGCAAACACAGTTATCTCCTCTGATAAATATGTTTTTCCTGCTCGTTTCCCATCACTAAAGATAACATCCTCAAAAAGGAACAGCTCCTTCCTCCTTTCCTCTTTTCCTTCTTTTCTGTGCTGCCATGGTTTTACCTGCTGCAGAGACACCTGAGACCCCGTGTGAACACACCTGCACATCCCAGCTCCCACAGTCCAGCCCCTCCTAATCCATCCAAGGAAATTAAAATCTGGGCATAAATTCTGGGAATGAACGTATTTCCACACAGGAAAAGGCTGGTTTTAAAAGGCTTTCAAGTCGAGGCCGCTGTGGTCTCGCCGTCTCTCACACGAGGACAGAGCTTGGCCAGCGTCAAGGAACTAACCAAGGAATAGGAAAACTATTTTTACTGGAAAAGTGAACACCCCCTCCTGTTTCCCTGGCACTTTGTGGCCTGGACAAGGGTCAGTCAAGGTAATGGGAAGGAGACCAAGAGAGCCCCAACCTCCCTGGCCTGCTGTGGAATGACCAGCTCTGGTTGGTATTTTCTTTCCTTTAATCTTAGGTCTTCCAATCTGTCCGTGTGAGACGCCCTCAGTTCCTGCAGTTTGCAGGGAGAGCCCACAGCAGCTGCAGGCACCGCTCCGAGATCCTCCTTGGAAATTCCCCAAATCCTTTCAGTACCTTTGGAGCTGGGCTTTACCTTCCCTCGAGTCAGAACTCAAAGCTGTTCCCCCTCATTTTCAGGGCTGGCACAGAGCCATTGACAAGTTCGCTTGAATTAAACTGGGACAAAAATGCTTTAACTGGAAGAATCGGGTCAGTGACCCTGTGACAACCAAGGTGTGAACACAGCAAACTGCCCTGTCCCCACCTGCTCAGCCTCTCCAGGGCTTAGCTCCTGCCAAACTGCTCCATGGAAGCTACTGTGGGTCAGCAGCTTCCTTCAGAGGCCGAGGGGGTTCACTGGACAACCAAAAACTGTTCCAGAAAGGAAATTTATGCTGGTTTAATCACACCAGCTGCCCGCAGAGAAATGCTTCGTTGCAATTCCGCTGCATTCCAGCTGCTCATCCGTGACCAAAAGCATCCAAAGCCCTTCTGGGCCCACGGTGCCACTTGTCTGAGACCTCCCGTGTGTGTTTTGGCCAGGCTCCATCCTCTGTCCTTCACTCAGAGACACAAACTTCACATCTCAGGCCAGCGAAGATCAGGAGGAGCTGAGAGGCCACAGGCTGCCTCAGCACCAGCCTGGCACTCTCCTTCCCCATCAGACACCAATCCATGTTTTTCAGAGCTTGCTTTACTATTTCAGCAAGCAACGCTCCATGCAGAGGTGGAAAAGAGCATGAAAACAGCAAGAAAAGAGCATGAAAACAGCAAGAAAATGGGTCATGTGTTTTGGAAACTGGGGATACCTCATCCCACAGCACAACGCGGCTGTCCCAGATCCCCCCCAGCCAGGAATGTGCTGAGCCTCCAGCAGCAAGGGAAGCTGAGCTCTGCAGGAATAATTTCCTCAAAAAAGAGCTGAGCTGCTGCTCTTCAGAGCCCTGAACCTCCCTGTTTCTTTCAGGGAGGTTTAATACGCTGCTGACATTTGTCAGGTTAAGAAAATCTGAACCGAAGAGGCCACGTTTGGGGTCTTCTAAAGAAATTCCCTAGCATGAAAGTGAACTCCTGAAAAGAAACAGGAAAAACCTGCTTCAGGATAAAGGTGTTGCTATGAGAATAAGCCCTGTCCAAACACAGTCACTTGCAAATGAGATTTCTCTGCAAGGATTCTTTAGAGAAGCGTGCACCACCTCTAATGCCAGCTGCATTTTTCCGTGTTACAGCATGGGCTACAGTTACAACTGCCTTTAAAATCCCTCTTTTCAATGTTTCCATTCCTTTCAGGATTCCTACCTGTAACCCCCTCACTCTAAAACCACCTAAAACTCAGTCAGTGCTGTTTTCAAATACAAAAAGCACAGACTTTTTTTTAATGTGAAATGCAGATATGGAAAATCTCACCTGACAGGTGATTTTTACAGCTCCCGGGGTATGAAGAACAGGAAGCTAAAGGTGCAGCCTTGGCTAAATCATTCCCTAGCAAATCATTACTACAATGGGCCTCATTTCCAGAAGTAACTCCAGCAAAGGCAGCAAGTCCAGGTTTGTGTCAGACACAGGCATGTCCTTGCAGGATCGGGCTGTAACGTTCCCGGCAGCGCTGATACGAGCGGCACCGAACAGGAAGAGAGTGAGGGGCAAAACCAGAACAAATGGTCAAAGGAAAAAAAAGAAAAAAAAACCCAACGCAATAGATAAACACAATCTAATCTTGTGGTTCAATGCAGCAAAACAGAAATTCTGTTACAGCTCTCCGGAGGATTCACAACGTGTAATTTACAGGAATCCTGCTCAAAAAGCACAGCCCCTTCCAATCAGCCAGGCTGGCCGAGAGCAAAGGGGCTGAATGGATCTGAGAAGTCTCCTGTGGGGAGGAGCTGGCACAGCTCAGCTCCCTCAGCACCTGTGGGGCAGCTTCTGGTACCCCCTCGTGGGGAAGTGCCCTGTCCATCCACCCCGTGCTGCCAGGCAGCTCCTGGGGCAGCAGAACCAACACAGGGACACAAATCCCCTCGTCCCCCTGACAGAGGGGCTGATCCTCACTGCTCCTGGAACTCACCCTCACAGGGAGGGATCCCACCACGAAGATGCCAAAATCCCTTTAGAAGAGAGGTTACACTAAACCCCCAGTTTAATTCCAGGCACCTGGAACACAGTTGCTAGCTCAGGATGTCAAGTTCTGCTTCTTTCAATTCTCCTTCCTCCCACCTCTGACCTAGATAAGGAACGCATCCCGTGTATCCGTGCCACTCCCTGGATTCACAGAGACCGAGGCAGCCATGGATCAGCCTCCAAACCCCCAGCCCCAGCAGAGTCCCCACCCAAGCCACTCAGTGATGGCACAAGGCCACTTTATGTTGTCCAAACATTTGTCATATCCCACCTTGTGATCCAGGATGGAGGTTCATTGTCAATAGGGAAAATGGAAAACAACATTTTTCAGTACAGACACGACATGGCTGTTAATGTCAGTCACTTCCAGTGACATGGCAGAGGATTTTAACTTCACCAGAAACCTGACACCTGGTACAGGTAACACCTTCCTCCACATCTGTGCAAAGCTAGAGACTGCCCAGTGTGTTTGCTCAGCTAGATCTGTTAAAAATTCCATTAGTGTGACAAATCCAGGCTAAACCAAGGCTGTTCCTCCCTTACTGCAGCCTCCAGGTTTAGCAGAAAACAAAGGTTTTCTCTCGTTTTTCAAAACAAAAAGCTGTTTGCTGCTGTTTCCAAGCTGCAGCCGTGTCTGAAATGCCACAAGATCAGTGAATGATGCAACTATTTCCCCATCAGATCGTGAAATAAAGTAAACATGGAAAGCAGTAAAGAAACAGTTGAATCACGGGGTGTGCAAGAGCAGAGGGGATTAGACAAAGGAGAACAGCACTCACTGGTTTTCACTTGGGAAAGACGAGGTTGGGAAAGAGACTGGGTAGCAGCTACTCCATGAGTCGGCGGCCAGCATGGAATTCTGCAAGGAGAAGGCACAAGAGTTAGAGCAGCAGAGGCCTGGAACTGTTACCTGGGGCTGCAGATCTGAGGGCTTCCCTCCCTCAGTGCTTCCCAGAGGCAGAGGTGGCTCCTTGTCTCTCGAGCAGGACTCCAGTTTCAGCTTTGGAACCTACTCCCCCACCACTGTCCCCAGCTGGTCACCAGGGTCAGTCCCCTGCCCCAGCCCTTTCACTGGACACTCTGAAGGGACAAGAGGAAATGGCATCAAGCTGTGCCAAGAGATGTTCGGGTTGGACATCAGGAGGAATTTCTTCATGGAAAGGGTGATGAGGCACTGGAAGGGGCTGCCCAGGGAGGTTTGGAGTCCCCATCCCTGGAGGTGTCCAAGGAAGGACTGGATGTGGCACTCAATGCTCTGGGCTGGTGACAAGGTGGGGATCAGTCACGGGTTGGACTTGATGACCTTTAAGGTCTTCTCCAACCTCAATGATTCCATGATTCCATGATTCAGTCTCTGTGGGATGCCAGCACCAACCAAATAACCTGAAATCGGCTGGCAGAGGTCACACCCAAAAATATCCTTCTGTGCCTTTTGTCTTCCCACTTTCCTGAACAGTCTCCAATTAACGGGAAGCTCTTAGCTCAGCTCATACCAATAAAATCAGGGAGAGAACACAGCATCTCCTTACTCAGCTCCACAGCAGCCTTTAATCTGTTCATTGTGTGCCCAAAGCAACGAAACCTTGTACTTGAAGCAACAGCCACTTGGGCCTCGCTTGAACCTCTGTGTCCCTGCATGTGACACATTCCAGAATTTGAAACGGAAAGAGAAAACTCCAGGAACACGTCAGCTATTTTGGGACAGGGTTTGCTTTTTGCCCTGTTGGACAAACGCATCAGGGCCCTGGTCCGGTTTTAGCAGCTATATCAGGACAAATACAACTTATTTATCTCCGCTGCTCTGGAAACAGGGACAGCTGGACGTGGGCACAGATTCACACGTCTGGGAGAGATGTGCTGGGGTAGGAACAAGGTCTGCAATCCTGGGCCAACTCTCCAGTCCTTCCCCAAGGAGCTGGCACCCAGCAGCTTTCAGAGAGGCCTTGTTTTAATCACAGCCCTGCTTTTCCCTCCCCACTGCAACCTCAACCCCTCCGATCGATCCTGCCCAGCTGCCTGGGAACTCTGGAAATCGCTGCTGTGAATATGAACCAGGACTCCCAGGATCTACCAGACCAGACTGCTCTGCCCAGACCCCTCCTGGGCACAGCCTCCCCCTCCCCAGGATCTGCAGGACCTCACCTCCACCTCCGGCACGGCGAGCTGGGAGCGGAGGCCAGGGATGCCGCAGACGGCATCGCCCGGCTGCTGGTGCTGTGGGAAGCTGTTCCCCCCATCCATGGCGGGGTGAGCTGAGGGCATCAGCCCGTGTCCTGCCGCATGGAGTCCTCGGGAGGGTGGGACTGGCTGTGGAGTGAGTGGTGGGAGCGTCTTTATCTGTGCTCTTCACCCCGCACCATGTCCTGGGCTGGGAAAGAAAGGCACGTTTAGGTTTTGTGAAAGGGGAGGTGAGGGAAAAAAAAACCACTTGTAAGGTTAAACATAGCTGAGAGATGAGCAAACAGCCACCAGCCTGTGAAATGGTGCTGCCTCTTCAGAAAAGAGAGGGTTTTATGGGAAACAGAGCTCTCCATTACCACCACACCTGGAATTCACCCAGGCTGGAACTGGAACACACCTCTCCTGCCTTTCACACCACAGGAGCCCCACGGGTCCTAAGATCACCGGGGTTGCTGCACACACCGCTGTGCTCAGCCTGAGGAATTTTCTTATCTATTGTACAAGAAGACTCTGCACTCCTGTGCAAACTCCTGGTAATCAATTCCCCCAAATCACCTGTTTTCCCGAAAATATGCTCTGGAGGTGGGACACCACCGCTGAGCCAGCAGTGAACCCTCATCTCCCACCCCGGGGCACACCAAGGTCTCCCCAGTTCCAAGGCAGATGTTTCTGTGCACTAAGACCTTTCCCACACCAGTCAAACCAGACAGTACCCTGTTACTAGTTTGAAATTAATAGTATTAATGCTACAAATTCCTGAATTTATCAGATTCTGGCACTTTCCCTTTTGCCAGCAAAAGCAGATCCAACGCAGGAACGCTGTCCTGGCAGGATTAACCCCACAGTAACACACTGCCTCCAGCACAGCTTCTCAGTCAAAACCTCCAAACTGATTAATTTTCTTGTAAATTCTCCATAATCCCAAAGGAAACCAGTTTCCAACAGGATTTAATGGATTAAAATAAAAAAGAGATGGCGAAAACAACCTATACAACAAGAGCAGCAGAGAAAAGCATCAGTGATGTTTTTACTTCCACTGCATCTTTCTTTCTGCCTTCCCTGACCCTCCCCAGAAGCCGAGTAAATCAAAGTGGCCAAAACCTTTGGCTATAGCAATCCAGCCACACACAACACCTACAGAGCACAGACCAAAGCTGTAATTTAAAAGAGCCACCTTTGATCATCCAGGAGACACTGTTTGCTCCAAGGAATATTTTTGAAAAGCCATTTCTGACTCCGAGGCCTTTTAAAAATAAGTGACCTGGCGGTGGACAAAATGACGGCAGCGTTTGCAATGGAAAGTGAAATTAAAGTAAATTTCTGCCTTCACGTGGTGCCGCAGCTGTGCCAGCAGTGCCCTCTGGGCAGGGCTCGTGTGGGGGCTGTAGGGCCCACGGGGACCAGCCAGGACCCCCCAGCCAGGACCCCCCAGCCAGGAACCCTGAGCTCGGACACCGATCCCGTGGTGGAGTCACAGGCGAAGCCCTCGTGTTCCAAGGACCTTCTGTGTGAAAAGCAGAGTTCAACATTCACATCCCATCTAAGGAATGCTGTGTAGAGCCCCCAAAGGGATTGTTTGGGTTTTTTGGTTTTTTTTATAGGGAGAAGGTCTCCCTTTTCTATTTTGGAGAGATTCCCTTCAACCCCTGCTCAGCTGTACCCAAGCAGGGCTGAGGTTTGCTGATCTCAGGGTCAATGCCACCGACTAGTCTGGTGTCTGTAAAACCCTGTGACTCTTCCTTACACCAGACTTCAGGGGTTTTGCTGCTTTTCCTTTTTTTTCTTTCCCCTATTTGCAACAGCTTTTGAGAGGAAATCAGCAGCAGTGATTCCCGTAAGAGCCGTAGCAAATATACAGCTTTTACTTACACATCCAAAGGAACTTAGGAAGGGTAAAATCAATATCAGAATCCCTCCGTGCCTGCTCTGCATTAGCTCGTGTCTCACACCACCAGATCCCACAGGTGGAACCTGCAGAGCAGAGCCTGCCTCTAAAGCAGCACCAGTTCCCTAAGAAAACTCCTGCACAACAGATCACAGCCTGCTGGCAAAACAAAGGAAAACTGCTTTGCAAGGAAGCTGGAACGCTCTGGGCCTTGGTTTGTGGGGGGCTGTAGTGCAACTGCAAAATATACCCAAGCATTGAGAACAGGGGGGAAAAAGAGGCACCCAGAGTTCACTCTACAGCCAGCACCATTCCAGCCACGCCTCAATCCTGGAGGATGCTGAGGGAACTCCTTATGCCAGGAGAACGGCACCAGCACTTGCTGGACACCCCAAAATCCAACCTGCACCTGCCAAATCTTTGTGCTGCAAAACAAGCTCCTGGTGATGAACATGGAGGCTGGCCCAGCTCTCACTCTGAGCTCACGCTCCAGTGCCAGGGGCTGCTGTCCAGCTTACACACCCAAATTCCAAGGAAAAACTAAAAAAAACCTCACTAAATCCAGTGTCGGAGACTTGTGTGAGCCCGAGGACAGCAGGACAACACCCGGCATGAGAAGAGAGAAGTGGGAACAGCCCTCGGTTTGTGCCTATCCCGCCATCCTCCAGGCAGTCACATCACAGAAAACCATCAAAATCAGCAAGTTCCAAAGTGCTTCCACTTCCACATCCCATCCTGCTGCCGTGACAGTAAACACTGATAACACAGAGGCCCGCACGCCAGGGAACCGCTACAGCAAACTTTTCTAAGTGTTTTTCCACCACTTCTCTTACCAAACACACTCCGACCAAGCAGCAGCTTCCGCTGTTATGGCAAATCCCCGGAGACGAGGCTCCCGGTCCCAGCACTCGTGTTGGGAGAGGGCTGGGAGAGGAAAGCCCAGCCCACAGCAGCAGCAACAGCACACGGAGCCCGTTCCCAGCTTCAGCCACTTCAGTCACGTTTTCTTGCAGCAGCGATATGGAAGAGCAGCGATCCCCCAGATCCAGAGGGAGGACACGACCTAAAAATCCCACTGGAAGTGTTCCTTCCTGGCCGGGCAGCTCAGGTTTGAAAGTGAAAGCAGCTCCCTGCACAGGATGACGAAGCCCCTGAGTGATTTCATCCTATCACTGAGCTCCAGAGCAGTTTCAATATTCCAAACGGTTTGCTTAAAGGTTTGCTGTCAGCACAGGCACGAAGGGGCAGCTCCAGCCTGGAATTCCTCTGGAATTCATCACGTCTGGAGGTTACAGAGCACAAATTTCAGCTTTTAACAGCTTGAGCTTTTTAGGCATTTCTCAGACCAACGACCCAGCAGGAAAATTCCAATTGGGAACACACAAAGAACTGCTGTGCAGTAACCAGGATGGACAGAGCCAGGGCTGAGGGCTCGGATCACTGATAACTGCGATCAGGAGAGGTGAAAACAACGCAGTAACTGCAGCCAGCACTTCCTCCTGTTGTGTTCCAGCCTTTGTTGGTGTATTTTAAACTGCCTCCGTTAAAGGAAGACAGCCAGGAACCCACAGACATGCCCGGAGCAGCCAGAGCTAAACCTGCCGATCGTGAATTACCACGCGCTGGGAACAACAAAAACACCTTGGGAATTTGATCCCGTTCCTCCTCCTGCTCAGGGATCAGCTCTCCTCACCCTCCCTACTCCCATGGAGCAGGGGGGGAGCCCCAAAGTGTCCCCACTCTGCTCCACCCACTCATGAGCTCCCAGCACGGGCACCCACCAGAGATGCAGCTGGAGGGAATTCTGCGGGATACAGTCAGGATGTAACGGCCCCAAAAAATGGGAACTCAACACTACAGAACTCTGAACAGCCAGTTTTACAGCAGATCTCAGGCATCTGGGCACCTTCAAGTTCCTCTTTCATGCTTCTCCTTGACGTATTTTTGGGAAGTTTAGACCAAACAAGCAGATGGGAATAGGACTCAGTCCTGTCACCAGTGCAAAGGAGAACACCAGAGACGAAAACAAATATTATGGGTGATGAAAATGGAATCGCTTCAGGGCATCCTAAGCCAGCACTTTGAGCCACCCTGATCTCCTGAATGCTCTGAGCATGGAAAAGGCTCCTGGGACACAGGCATTAAATCCCTGGAGCTGGGCACAGCACTGCCAGGCTCCAGGGCAAACCCTGGCATCCCCTGGACACCACAAGTCAATGCAGAGCTGCAGCTTGGAACAACCCATGGGACCGATTAACTGTGGGAATTAGTGTGTAAGCAAAGGGAAGAAAAATCTGGATCATTCCAGAGGTTCTTGCAAGAGCTGTGGTGGTGCAGGCAAAAGAACAAACCTGCCCTTCAAGGATAGCAGAGTTTCTAGAGGAAAAAAGGAAAAGCAGTGCTCACTGCTCCTCGTCTGACACTCACAGGGGAAAAGCAATCAAATACAGCTTTTTGGAGGGAAAAGTCCCCTTTACAAGAAAATATTAACTGTCCCCCACAGGTAGATTCCACCTGTCCCTGCTTTTCCACCTGGGAGAACACACAGGACTATTTCTGGACAGGGCAAAAATGCTTCCCCAAAAACCACCCGTGCTCTGCCAAGGAACTTGGCACATTCCTGTGTAAATCCACCCAGGATCACTCACACATCCAGCACTGACATTCCCACAGCATACACAGTCCTGCAAGGCAGAGCTAGGGCTGAGGCAGTGGCTCAGACACGGAATGTTCCCAAAAACAGGGGCTGGGACACTCCCCAGCACAAGGCAGAGCCTGAGCAATGCACTGGGAGCACTGGGGCTGCTCCCCTTCCACAAAGAACTCGGCTAAGCAAGGTCGGGAGCCAGGAAAATGCAGGTCCCAAATTCTTTACACTTTTTCCCCAGTTTCTCTGCCAACAGACACTTGGGAGAAACCCTTTGGACCTGAGCAGGTCCTGACGTTCTGTTTCACACGCAGCCACTTGTGGTGGAAAAACCACTTCAGGACATCAAAGCCAACTTCCCTACAGATCAGGGCAGCCTTAAGGCAGGCTCAGCATGCACCTGCTCTGTGAGAGGCATGTGTTCACCTTGATCACACCCACACTTGTGCAGACCTCAATCGTGTAACTGAAAATGACTTAAGAGTTTTAAGTTTTAAACAGAAAAATGTCTCAGGAGAGTATAAACCTCCCAGCTAGGCCGGGAAGGCTTTCCTGAAGGATCCAGACTCTCATGGTGACAAGTCACAGCACGGTTTTCTCCTGTGCAGAGACCTCCCAGCAACGTTTGAAGGAGACAGGTACAGGCTTATTTTAGGAAAATGAGGGTGTAAACATCCAACAAACAGACCCCCATCAAGTAAAGAGCTATTGGCAGAGATAACAGAGCTCAGGCTTCCAAAGGCTCCAGCTGGCAGCTCGTGGAGCTCTGCAAAACCTGGCAGTGCTGCACGGGACACACAGCACTCCCAACCCCACAGCAACAGTATTAGCACATCATTTTCCACTTAAACACCTCCGCCACCAGCTGCTCTTGGTTCAGCCATTCCCGCAGGGCTCAGGACGAGCTCAATGCTCCAATGACACAATGAGGATGATGTGCAGCAGGAACAGCCCCAAAGAGGCACAGCCAACACCCTCCTGCCCTCCAGACTCACCCCAGGGCCAGCGCACAGACCAGAAAACCCTCTGGGGGTTTGGATCCCAGCTTTGGGATGCCAGTGCTGAACCTGCAGGACCTGCCCTGCCCAGCCTGTCTCATTTTCACTGTAAATCGAGCCTGCTAAGGGGGAGCCACAGTTCTTACACTGGAATTTAGGGTTACTCTGAGGAGTTTTAGACCTGGCACTAGTATTTAATAAGGTGAAGCCTCCAGCACCAGCCCAGTTAATGGTCTGACAGCACTGGTTCCCTATTGCAGAGGCTCTGAATTGGGCCAGTACGGGCTGCAGCACAGCAGGAGCTCGGTGCATGATGGATTCACAGCTCCACACTGACAGAGAGGAAGTTTGGATCAGATATTAGGAAATCCTTCCCTGTGAGAGTGGTGGTGAGGCTCTGTCAGAGTTTCCCCTGAGAAGCTGTGGCTACCCCATCCCTGGAAGTGCCCAAGGCCAGGCTGGACGGAGCTTGGAGAAACCTGGGATAGTCGAAAGTGTCCGTGCCCATGGCATGGGGTGGAACTGAACGAGCTTTGAGGTCCTTCCAACCCAAACCATTCCGTGATTCTGTGATCGCCGTGCAGTTTTTACAGCGCTCCGTGGAAAAGCAGCTGAAGAGGGAGCCAGAAACACGAGGGTTCGCTGGCTGCGGCCACCCCGGCTGTGCCTGGGCAATTCCCTGTCGGGACCCGGCCCGCACAGGGTTGGAGGGGTCTGGCCATTGCTGGGATCGGGGTCACAGAGGCTCCGCAGCATCTCCGGCTCTCTCCGAGGCAGACACGCGCTGCCGGTGCCGGCACAGCCCCGAGCGCTCCCCGCCGAGCGCTCCCGGCCCCGCTCCGCTCGCGGGACGGACTCGCGTGGGGGACACGGGCGGCCTTAGCGCGGGGGGAGCGGGGCCGGCGCTGCCGCCTCCACAGGCTGCTCCGAGCCCGGCCCGCGCCCCGCAGCCCCCGGGCTCCCCGCGGCACCGACCGACCGCTCCCGGGACAGGCCCGGCCGGGGGCCGCGTCCCCACCGAACCCCCCAGCCCGGCCCCAGCGGGCCCGCGGCCCCCGCCCACGGAGGGAACGGGCCGGGGGAAAGGAACCCGCGGGCCCCGGGGGAGCGAGCGGGCGGCCCTCACCTGTGTCCGGGGGTCGCGGCGGGTG
>VWZT01000624.1:0-26348 GCA_013397055.1 Pachycephala philippinensis
GTTCAGCCACTTCCCAGGAAGCACGGCTACAGCACATCTCAGTTGCTCCAGAAAGCAAACACTGTAAATAACCAATGCTCTCCCTTCCTCCTCCTTTACACAGATTTTATATCTCAGCTGACATCATATGGTATGGAATATCCCTTTGGTCAGTGTGGGTCAGCTGTCCTGGTTATGTCCTCTGCCCAGATTTTGCCCACTCCCAGGCTGCTGGTGGGAGGGTGGAATGACAGAGACAGCGCTGATGCTGTGCAGAGCTGCTCAGCAGCGGCCAAAACACTGGTGTGTGTCACCAACACCTTTGTAGGTACCAATGCAAAGCACAGCACTGTGAAGGTTGCTGTGGGAAAATGAACTCTATCTCAGCCAGACCCAATACAAAGAGGTGCAGCAGTGTCTTTCTGAGAAAAGGGGTTATGACAGTTAAATGACTCTCATAATTGACAAAAGGATGTTCGAAACCCTCTAAAATCAAAATAAGGTAAGAAGTGGTTCTTCAGCTTCCTTTTACCAGACACAGGCTTCTGGGGACAGCAAGACACTGTAATGGAAGGATGCCTCCTCTGATGCAGGATTCTATCTCATCTGATATGAAACTTCCTAAAACCAAATTATCCCCCCCTCAGACTATGTCCTGTTAAGCAACGCAAACACAGCAGCTGAGTCACACCGAAGATCTGAGATGATTTTATGTGTTTACACAGTCTCCACCAGAAAGAAGAAAAAGCGTGGGCAACAGGAAAAAAAAGCAAATCCTTGAGGGAAAAAAAGAGAGAGAATTGAGAGAGAAAGGACAGTATAACATGTATTAGAAACTGACACAGCAGAACATCAGATCTTCCAGAAAAATCTGAGTACCTCTTACTCTAAAACCTTGATGTTGCTTGAATAGTCTTGAAATTTAGAATGCTTTACTAAGTCAAAAGCACAGATTAGTATGCCAAGTCTGAGCCCAAACTTCTCTCAAAAGCAGTTTCTTCTCCTCTTTCCCCATCCCCATTCCTCCTCCCAGCTGAGCTTTTCTAATAAAGAGAAATTCTCCTCTCCTCTCTCATCCACAATTGGGTACAAAACCAGGTTCAAATTTTAGCTGAAATAACCTCAGTGATTTAGCACTTACTCCACCTTGTTTAAAACTAATTAAAAAGTAATTTAACTTGTTTAAAACTAATTAAAAGTTCATGGATTCAAAGGCAGGCATAAACTTAATATACACAAGGTGAAAACAATGATTGTGCATAAGCAAACGAAAAAAACAAGCAGGTTGGAGCCTGCTTCATCTTGGTGGGCACAGCAAAACAGTAACTACTGAACATGACCAAAAGTCATTTGATTCCTAGAAAAATCCAAAATGAGGAAAGAAATGAAGGTATCCTGCCAAAATTTAGTTCTTCCAGAGCATTATGTTTTAAACTTTGGAAACATAACTGAACACAAATGAAAACTTGGGAAGAAGTTTCAACTACTCCTGAGAAGAATGTATCTTCTCGTGGATTATTTACTGGGAGGCAATGACAGGCACCAGAGTGGGGGATACTCCATGACAGGAGGGTTAAGTAAAAACACGAGTCTCAGTTCAGGTAGAAGATGAAGACAGCGCACTGAGTCATATGTGGGACAGAAATCAAGAAAACCAGGAAAAGCATAGATATTTCTCCCACTTTATCTCTTGCACCTCTACATCATTGTCTTGTACAAAAGAGTATTTAGGACTCTTCCATTCCCCTCCTATCCCTAGCAAATATGGTCTCTCCTTATCAGGTCCCAAGACTCATCCAACTAAACCAATGCTATGTCACTCCCCACCAAGGACACTCCTTTTCCAGTTCCCTTGGGTTCTGTTGAGTCTGCCCAGCATTCTAGGCTAACAAATCAGTTACTGCAGAGCATATGATAAAGAACACTTCCCATACTAAGGTTAACAAATTCACTGACTTCTCTTTCCCATGGTGTCCAAGTAACAGCTACATGTGAGCAGAAATATGAAGCAGGAATAGCTGATGTTAAACATATACCACAGGTGGTTCAGTGCATTCTGTTCCCCTCCTTGCCCCTACTCTCTCCCCCTTCCCATCTACAGGGAAGGAGAATTGATTATTTTAAGCCTTCTCAAATATTTCTTTGGTCACTCTCAAGCAGCATTTCCTTATTCCCTTAGTGGGCTGGAGAAAGTTGATGGAGGAGGAGATCACATTGCTGAGCCTCAGGGGGTGGTGATTATGAACTTTAAGCTGAGGATTTCAGTCATTATTTCCTCTTTAAACACGGGGAGGAAATCTCAGAGGTAGCTCATGCCTTTGAGCACTACAAGTGCAGCTAATGCCTTTAAGCATTAAAATTACAAGTGCCATCCTCCTATTGCTGACATTTTCAGGCCTTCTTTTTTATGAAGGTAGAACAAATGAAACCTACAAAAATCGTATTTTAAACTGACAGAAAGTTAGAGGAAGCAGGAGAAAATACCTTAATGGGGAAAAAACCCCAAAAGACCATTGGAGTTGATTTGGGGAAGAAAATAAAAAGGAGAAGGTTCAAGGAGTCTTTCTAGAGCCCTCGAGCAAGACCAAGTTAACACAGACATCCAAATCGCTGTTTGAATCTTCCCACTGTGGAGTGAGAAAAAATACCAGCAAAAGTGACTGCTATTCCTTCATGAACGGGAGCCACCATGGCACAAGAGGCCAATGGTAATTTGCCTTGTACCAGCAGGACCAGGGCATGGACTGCCCCCTGTACAAGGCACTGGGGAAGCCACACCTCGAATCCTGTGGTAAGTATTGGCCCCCTTATGACAAGAAGGACACTGAGGTGCTGGAGCATGTCCAGAGAAGGGCAATGGAGCTGGTGAAGGGTCTGGAACATAAATCCTGTTAGGAGCAGCCAAGGGAGCTGGGGTTGTTTAGGCTGGAGGAAAGGAGGCTCACGGGAGACCTTATCAATCTCTACAGGTGCTATGGGAAAGAAGGTGTGGTGAGGTGGTGTTCGGTCCCTTCTCCCAAGTAACAAGTGACAGGACAAGGGGAAATGCCTCAGGTTGTGCCAAGAGTGGTTCAGGTTGGATACAATGAAAAATATTCTTTGCTGAAAGAGTGATTAAGCACTGGAACAGGTTGCTCAGAGAGTGGTGCACTCACCGTCCCTGGAGGAGTTCAAAAAAGGAGTAGAGGTAGCAATTCATGCTATGGTTTTAGTGGGCATGGTGGTGTTCAGTCAAAGGCTGGATTTTATCTTGGAGGTCTTTTCCAACCTTTATGATTCTATGTCTCTACAGCATGTTTTGCATATTCCTAATGACAGAATAAAGATTGTCTAGTCTCAACTACTGACAAATGTTACCCGTTGCAGAGCCAACCAGTCTTACTGAAAGAAACCAGAATAGTAAATACCTGTAGTAACACAATCCGCCACAAGAACAAAGCAGCCCTAATACTTGTGGTTCCAGCTGGGTACCCTCTCATCTGCCATTTTCAAACAGAATGGAGAGAGAACAAAGTAGCTATGTTATTTCTGTATCACCTGCAACATACAATGAATCCAATAAATAATTATAAGCATCTGGCTTTGTAACAAGTACATACAAAATAGAATTAAAGAAATAGTTCTGCACAGTCCACCAGTTCACAGGTGTGGATTTCACACCTGTTCAAACTTTTCTTGGGGAGTCTGTGCAAACACCTTGCTCAGATAAATCAGTTTTGCTTCCTCCTGGAAGGAAATTACCATTTTCCACAGACCTTTTAAAACACTCAGCCTAACAGGGTAGTGAAGAGGCTTCAGCAATTTGTGCCAACTATTACAACATTGGTTTATAAAATACATCCATGCCAGCCAATTTCTTCTCTAGTCAAACATATAAAATCACTACTATGAGTTTCACTGCCCTAATGAAGCACTGGTGGTCTTGAAGGACAATCAGCTCCCAATAGCTTCTGAAGCAGCTTGTCACTTCCTTGTGTCTTGTCAGAGAGCTCTTATCCCAATATACCTTGCTTTTGTAATACGAGTCTGAAGGCTGTGCAGCCATACAGAAACTGAAGAGGTCAAAGCACAGACTGCAGAGAAACAAACCTAGATGTTCAGAAGCACTAAAAGCAAGGGCAACACAATTAGCTGATTCTCACCTGTCGATGCTAAGTTAATACTGGTTTTTCTACAGCGTGATTTCTCAGTCACCCTGTTCATTTAAGTTTGAAAAGGGCTGTATCACATTGAACACACAACAAACCCTCCCACAATGCGCATGTGGGATGTTAGAGCATGTTTTATCTATTCAGCTATCAAAGTTAATTAAACACACTTGCAGTGCATCTTCCCTCAGTTGCTTTACACACAATTATCATAACATATATGATATATTTATAGGAAATATAGAGATAGGTACCTGCCTTTAAAATAGTTCTCATTCTTTCAGTTTTTCAAAAGAATTCAAATTAAAGACAACTGCTTTTCTACTTAAAGTACTTGCCGATATTGCAAGTTTCTTCATTAATAGTACATAGTTCTACAATCAGTGAAGTATTTGCTCTGTGATCAGTATCACAGCAAGAAACAGCTCATCACATTTTGTCATTATTAAGTTTCTGCAGACTACCAATATGATGAGCTTGAAAAATTTAATTTCCCTTTAGTACCAGTATGTGACATGAATTTCTTATTGACTACTGCCCAGATTCAACTGTCTACTGAACACGAAAAGAAACTGACAGGGTGAAGCCTACTAAGTTCCTACTTACTACTACTTGACACTTCCTTGGATTTTGCTTGCAGTGGTTGCTTAAAGCCCAGTGCCCACTGAAGACACACCACACAATACAATGGCTTTCAAAAAAAACTTCTATAGACTGATATTCTCTACTAGCGTAGACAGAATGAGAAAAATTAATTAGTGTTTATGGTCATATAATTTTCAAGTATGCAAACTTAGCAACAAAGCTAATAAACACAGGCCATATTTTTTGAACAGACATATCATCAAAGAGGTATCTTGTTGCATGCATTTTACACTACAGCCCTTGCCTAACTGCATTCCTTTCATCCTTTTTTTTTTGTTGAAGATTCAGAATTGGGATTTTTCTTGATTCAAAAGCTGAATTCCTAACTACTTGCTTTCTTCACCATTCTCCAGTCTTTCATGTCTCCTGATCCTAATATTCTGAGATGCTACGGCTACTTCTACAATGAAGCAGCACCAGTAAGTATTTCTGGAACACTGCCATTCCACTGTAATTACTGAACAATGAAAAAAAAAGTTTAATTCTTCACACTCACTAGCCTACCACTTCTGTTTCTTTCAGCTATATGAAGCATTCCTTCCTTCTTTTCCTTAAAGTGCTGTCTAACACATTGTGACTGCTGTAAATCCAACAGTTTTGCAATTCCGTTGCAGAGCCAACCAGTCTTACTGAAAGAAACCAAACAGTAAATACTGTTTCGAAATATCACTACCGAATTTTAGCAACAGTAATTAACATTCTTTAACTTATTTATGAAAATATATTTACAGCCATTTTGGAGTGGCTTTGACTTAATGCACG
This sequence comes from Pachycephala philippinensis, assembly GCA_013397055.1. Classification (NCBI taxonomy): domain Eukaryota; kingdom Metazoa; phylum Chordata; class Aves; order Passeriformes; genus Pachycephala; species Pachycephala philippinensis. The sequence goes on from VWZT01000624.1 coordinate 5,535, forward strand.
CAAAGCTAACTAGATGTATTTAGTCTTTTCCTTTTCTAAGCGTGTTAGGGAATGGTACTCCTCAGGTCAGTGCCCCCACGAGTACTCTCCCAAACCAGACACCACTTGCTAGATCTTCCCTTCCCACTCTGGCAGGATGGTGTTGAGAACTGGAGGCACAAAGGGTGACAACCACAGGTTGAGGTAAGAACAAGTTACTGGAAACAGCAATGAGATAAGAAAATGAACAATAACAGCAAGAGAAGTTCTACCTGGATACAAGGATGAATTTCTTTACTGTGCAGGTGACTGTGCACAGACAGGAACAGATTGTCCAGAAAGGCTGTGGAGTCTTCCTTATTGGAGATATCCAAGAACTGTCTGGACACAATCCTGTGCCATGTGCTCTGTGCACAATGGCCCTGCTTGAGCAGAGAGGTTGGACCAGATGATCCACTGTGAGCCCTTCCAACCTCAAACATTCTTTGAGTCTCTGTCTTTTCTCAGCTACTGTCAATGTTTAGCACACTGTATGACTTCAGACTAATCTTCAACTGCCCATGGAACAGTTCTGTTACGTGCATTTATTCTCTACCTAAACTACAACAGGCAATTTGATTTTGAGAGTTAAATCTCTCTCAGCACGTTTTCCATGCCATTTGCTGGTTCACTCGTTTCAGAACAGGCATACAAGATGAGACCAAAGGCACATCTAGTTCTTCTAAAGGCAGCCAAGAATAAGTGCCCAGAAAAGAGCTTATGAGAACAAGCCCACAACAGTCCTTTCCAGGGGTAGTTTCATAGTGATCCAAGATACACAAACATTTTAAGCCACGATGAATAAAAAAAATCATCTTTGTGGTCTTTACAAACAACACCTGAAAGCAACCACCTTCCTCTCTGCAACTATCTGAAAGGAGGTCGTAGTGAGGTGGGGTTTAGTATCTTCCAGGCAACAAGTGACAGGACAAGAGGAAATGACCTTAAATTGTGCATGGGGAGATTTAGATTGGATATCGGGAAAAATTTCTTCACTGAAAGGGTAGTCAGGCATTGGAACACATTGCGCATGGAGGTGGTGGAATCACCACCCCTGAAAGTGTTCACAAGGCATGGGCATATGGCACACAAGGATATCATTTAGTGGTGAACTCAACGTTCTCAGGTCTTTTCCAGTCTTAACGATTCTATGATTCTACGAAAAATGATACAAGTGCTTGTCCCTTCAGACATGAAAATCATCAGACTAGAAGATATTAAGGTCCTAGAAGTAAGTTAAAAATTCTGATATTTTTTCTCCCCAAATGATTAACCTTAAGAACATACATCATTCCTCATTTCCATGTAATTGCCTCTGTTTCTTCTAGTATTTCCTGTCTCCATCTTTTCTTATCATTTTCTACAGTTTTCTTCTTTCTCCCATCCTACTGAGTAGCACTCTTCTTCTGTGATCCAAAAGGCGACAGGAATCAGAGTACCTTACTAACTTAAAAGACAGAGAATCAAGATCAGCCACTCATAAAGTCAACTTCCAAGGAATTAANGATATCGGGAAAAATTTCTTCACTGAAAGGGTAGTCAGGCATTGGAACACATTGCGCATGGAGGTGGTGGAATCACCACCCCTGAAAGTGTTCAAAAGGCATGGGCATATGGCACACAAGGATATCATTTAGTGGTGAACACAACGCTCTCAGGTCTTTTCCAGTCTTAACGATTCTATGATTCTACGAAAAATGATACAAGTGCTTGTCCCTTCAGACATGAAAATCATCAGACTAGAAGATATTAAGGTCCTAGAAGTAAGTTAAAAATTCTGATATTTTTTCTCCCCAAATGATTAACCTTAAGAACATACATCATTCCTCATTTCCATGTAATTGCCTCTGTTTCTTCTAGTATTTCCTGTCTCCATCTTTTCTTATCATTTTCTACAGTTTTCTTCTTTCTCCCATCCTACTGAGTAGCACTCTTCTTCTGTGATCCAAAAGGCGACAGGAATCAGAGTACCTTACTAACTTAAAAGACAGAGAATCAAGATCAGCCACTCATAAAGTCAACTTCCAAGGAATTAAATCAAACTCAAAGCAGCACACCTGATAGGTATTTTCCGACAAGAAGAAAATACATACATGAGCAGTCATTGCATGACCTAAGACAGACAAGTCATTATAAAATAACAACCCCATACTAAAATAATTGGGTAAACAGGGTAAGAAAGGAAAAGAAAGCAAGCAGGCCATTTCACTCTCAGGAAAGACACAGAATTCAGCAGCAAAATCAGGCAGGACAGCAAATCCATTTTGAAAGGACAATGACTCACACTGGAACACAACATGAGGTGAGGCAGAACTACCTAAGATAATTATCTAGAGATCCTTGAAGGATTTGAAGAGGAAGGCAACTGACTTTCTCCAGTGAAGCCTCCTGACCCTTAAGTAGGAAAAGACAGGCATACACTAAAGGAAAAATCATGGCAGTGCTTTTATTGAGGCATAACTGATTATACAGGCTGACCAGCAGAGAGAGCTGCATGAACTGGAAAGCCTGCATCTGAAATGGGGCACCAGCCAACACAGACCTTCTGGAACAGCAGTAGGGGCAGCATTTAATTAACAATGTAAGATATAAAGTACACAGATGTGGTACACACACAGATTGACAGACCACAAGAGAACTGAACCCATACAAACACATTTGTTCAGTTCTCATACAAAAACGGCAGGCCTCCTGGCAACACATGAGAAGAATGCAGTTACGAAGAGTTCTGAAAAAGTCCTTATATGAAAGTGGCACTCTTAAAAACATCAACACAATTTACAAGACTGAAATACATGAGCTGTTGGCAAAGCTGAAGAAGCAGGAGAGGCAAGTGTTAACATTACAGCAAATTCAAATGAAATCTTTCGAATGCGTGAGGGATCAACATGCAATTTATGAAGTCCAAAGAAACCTCACTTCAGTTCTCAACTTTCTGATTAACTCTTCTACATGCTAGCTTTTGGTACATAAACAGACACATTTAACCATTTGAACCCCATTAAAAGCCAAAGGAACTCTGAAAGATACCTATTCTATAAACATGCCAAAGAAATAAAATACAGTGAACCAAGGGCATTTACTTGAAAATTTACCTGTAAGAGAGCTATGTTCGGAGATGAACAAGCAGCTCAAGTAATTTTGAATGCCTACAAAACCAGCCAAACTGCTATTCTATCATCACCAAAACCTACAATTACTGTATTTAACTACTAACTACCTCCAGTACCAAATTTACTAAGAAAAAAAAAAGTCTTAAACATGAAGGTTAATGCAGTCTAGTTTTTGCATACAGTGGTTTCACATAAGGTTAAACCTGTGAAATTCTGGAAACCTAAAGACTTACTCTCCCTTTCACCTGGTATTCTTAATTGGTCCCTACTTGCTCAGCACTTGTCTTTGTACTGTGACAACATCCAGTAAACCAGTTTCAGCTAGTACTATTTAAAAGTTTTCAGCAAATCGGTTTTCTGCATTTTTTTCACTCCAAAAACTCAGGGCTGCTAGCACAGATGCAGAGAAATGTATGGGAACATGACCCACTCTGTCATACACCGAATTGAAAATGTATCCCACTTGAAAATGTATCCTTAACAAGCACACCACAGAAAATCAAAGTTTCTCTAAATCTGCAAAAAAACCAGCAGAGTTAAGAAAAAGATGCTTTGTGGCTGGAAACTTGTATTTTCTTAGAAAGATACTCAAGGAAAATCTAAAAATAAAAGGTTTCATACAGAAAAAAGGCCATGAGCATACTTTCTACATAGTGAGGCATTTAATTTAACCACAAATATCCGTACAGGTTCTGCAGACATTTGCAGGGATTTAGACTTAATATCCCATTGCATTCCTTTTGAAAAACATGAAAAAACCCACACTTTAGAAAGGCTGTTATACACACTAATTAGAATCTTGAAGTAATAATCAAAAGGGAATCAAAACCAAGCAAGATTATTTACCCCAGTGTTATGATTATTCATACACAGGCTCAACTCAAGCAAATATTTTCTTTGGTGAGAAACAATACACCATTTTTATATAGCAACAAAACTGGAAGTCACAATTATGACACGTGACAGTGATAAAACAGTAGCATCATAATAATAATAATAACAACAATAACAATAATAAATTATAGATTAATATAGTTGAAAGGGACTTATGGTGGTCATTTGGTCTATTACCCCTGCTCAAAGCAGGGTCAAATTACAGCAGGCTCAAAGCCTGTCTAGCAAATTTTTACCACATTCAGAGGTGGATATTTCACAACCTCTCTGAACAGCTTGTTTCAGTGTTTGACCATCCTCCCACTGAAAAAGATCTCCTTAATACCTAATAAAAATGCCCCTCGTGTTTGCTGTCTCTCATTCAAACACCATGTACCTTCAAAAGAAGTCCAGCTGCATATTTTTATAGCCTCCCATCAGGTAGCTGAAGACAACAAACAGATGTCTCCTTAGACTTCTCCAAATGAAAATACACAATTCCCTCAGCCCGCAGTACATCGTGTATTCCAGCCATATTCATCTTTGGCGGTACTTCATTGAACTTTTTCCAGCATGCCAATGTTGGAATGATCTAGTATTAAGAAGCTTTGAACTGGAATGCACAATCAGACAAAATTACTGGCCTTTCAAATAGAACTTTCTTTTAAAAGAAATACATTTTAGTGATACCGATGTTAAGTTAGATACTGAAGAAAAATGCAGGCTACACTTAGGAAATAATTGAGCATGCCCTGGAAAGTAGTAATCGCAGTAACTACTGGTATAGCAAGAGCTGAATTGAATACAAATTTTCAATATAATTGAGCAGTAAACACATCTTATAAGCACTACCTATATATATGGATCAGATTACGTATTCTTCATATATACACACATATAACAAACATTATGCACATTCATTTTTACTTATATACTTTAATAAAGGACTTAGTCATCGTGGGTGGAGACATTATATACAACCTGGCTGAAATCCAAAAAAAGAAGTATGGTTCTATAGTATCTTGATTTATTTAGGATTATTCTACTTTGAGGACTACCTAGACAACAAATTATGAACATAAAAACACCTAACAACTGCAAAACTTCAGGACTAGATCAAAGAATAAAGCTATCATTCATAAACATTTGCTGTCTCTGTTGAAGCTGTACATATTTGACACAATCACGAAACTTGCTGGAACAGCTTCTAACTTGCAAAAGTCTGCAAAACAATTGCAAGACCTGCGTATGAAAGAAGGAACAGTAACCGAAAATTCTACACTTATATAGGAACTTTGCTTTGCAACAAAAACGAACACAAAGTAGCTGGTTCAGTTTTAAACTTTCTTTGGGCTAAAATGATTTTTTTTTTCCAAGCAGTGCAGAGCAAACTGAAATGAGAGAACCCCTTTCCTCAGAATTGAAGGATGTTTCATAATACTCTACAAAAAATTTTGCTAGATTACATGAGAGAAAGTAGTACTTTACTGCAAGTAACATCAATAATCAACAAACTCAACCTGTAAATTGGGAAAAAACCCTAACACACAGATGCAGACAGATTCCTGGAAATAAAGTCTCTTTCTGGATTCTACATAAAGATAGAAAAGGATTCAAAACCACTTTTTTTTTTTTTNCCCATTTTAGCAAGGAAGAGATGTTCCTAATTGCAAAATGTTTGGAGATTAAAGTTTTTTCTTCCCTTTGCAACTACAATAAAGTATGTCTCTGCAACCCAGTCTGCCAATGAATACAAGCAAGGACTATAACCTCTTTCACACTGTCCACTCTCTGTCCTCCAGCCCCTAGTTCTCTGTTATCTTTAGAAGTTTCAAGTGGAAATGGATACGGGAGTTTTCCCATACCTCTTAACACTTAACTTACACTGCAAGAGAGTTCTGGGACGTGGAAGCTTGTTAAACTTAGACGAAGAACTTCAAGGCTTTAACAATAAACAGGACCTGCTACAAAGAAATATTGTCAAAGTAACAAATCCAGTGGATGCTAAATGGTGGTTGCCTCCAAAATGCTGCATCTGATATTTCATCTAGAACAATGACCTTTTAGTAACCTAGTTACCTCAGCAATAACTCAGAAATCAACCTCAATAAAAAGATAATACACATAAAACCTGCTTAGATTTACTAAGCTACTAGCTGAGACACATATTACCCAAATGTTTATCATGTCCACATAGTTCAGAATTGAAACGATTTAATTCAAATTAATTCAAATAAATTTTGTTGATTTCATAAGGCTTTGACTGAGAGCCCAAGAAGTGAAACAGTATTTGAATCCTCATAGAAAAAAAAAAACTAGAAATCAAATTAAACAAGTTGCAGCACAGTCAGATTAGGGAGTCTAACATGCTTGATTGTTGACTTGCTGTATGCATATCAACCTAATGTAAATTTCAACTTGAATCCCAAAAGAGCAGAAACCACGTTTCTAGTGATAATACTGAATCTTTTGCATATAGGTGTCTGGTTATTTTTAAAAACACAGGAACAGAAAAAATGTGATCTAGATGCAGATCCTCTTTAAAAGCACTTCAAAACATTTCTTTAAAAGCCACTTCAATGGCTGTAAACACATGCAGTTATGATTATTCTTTTGTTCTTAGTATTTTAGGGATCTTATTTTATAGTGAATGCAATCAAATAACAGGCTCCTTGCTTTGATGAAAGCCACCTATATGTTTTATCTCTAAAACAGTATTTCTTTGAATAACTTCAAGTACTGTAACAATACTAAGTAACTAGGTGCAATAACGTTGTCAGTTTAATGCCCACCCCATCTCACTGCAGCAGAAGCACTAGAAATAAAACAATGACAAATAAAAACCTACTGGCATTCTTCATCTATGGTACTCAACTCCAGTTAATTGAGTTGTCCTTTAACTCAGTCAAAAGAAGATCACTGCAGCACTGAAAACCCCATCTTGTGGAGCCCTTCAAGAATATGTCTGCCAGGCCTTTGACACCGAAGGAAGTGTCAGTACTCCAAACTTTTAACTCCTCTCTCTTCTCAGTGTTTTCTGCTCAAGGACCTCACTCCTCTTGTTTATCAGCCTTGTTTGTAGGAGGTGTTGCTAAGAGTGACGGTAAGCTTCCACATACTTTCTCATCCCTGCCTTGCCAAACCTCTTCCTATTAATGCTGTCTACCTCACTGTATTAGCAACTCTACACTATAACCAAACCAACCCAGAAACACTTTTATGGTTGTCTTCCTTTTCATTCTGTTTCATGTGTTTGTGACTAACTGATAGATTGGGTGGGAAGCTTTTGCCAATTCACTAATACAGGAGGTACAGCTGGACAGCCAAAGACCTCACACACCAGAGCCCACAATCCTGGTGAACGCACAACATGTTATTGGAACAAATGTGTTTTTCACCATGACCAAAACAGATGACATATCATTACACCTTATTCCTTTTACAAACCCAAAGCAGTCCCGTATGCAGTTCAACTGTCTTCCTAGAGCTATAGTTGCTCTCTAATCAGTCCTTTCTGTACTGCCTTTGCTCAGCTGCTGAGGGCCCCTTTACTGGCCCTTCATGCCATGAGCTTTTTCAATGCAATAGCTTGACTTGGACAAGTGGTTAAATATTTTTCCCTTCATCACACAAATGCAAATATATTGCCTGTATTGGTCCTGCAAAACCTCTAAATACTTCTCAAGTTGAGCCTTTAGTCCAGCAGTACTATAATTACGCTGGTAGCTAAATTCCCTTCCATTTTTTTTTCTGGTTTAGTTTCTCCCTTCTCTTTTATACATCATAACCCTCTCCCTGTCCTGGAAAACACAAAAGGAAAAAAAGGAGGGGAAAAAGAAACCTGCTTTTCTTCTTTCCACTTTACTGTATATCCCTGCTCTAGTCTGTATTTTGTAGAAGTTCCCCACTTTAAGTTCCTTTTCCTTTGTTTATTCTGGGCATTCTCCATTTCCTACTTCTTCCTTCCTTTCCTAGCAGCTGGACTCCTCAAAGGAACTTGTTCTGCCCCTTTGAGAGGTTTGGGTTTTTTTTCCTTTTGGTAGAGGACAAAAGAACCAGCTCTCCCTAGTATTTCATTTCCTTATCACTCAAGAGCATGCAAGTTGCTTTTGGAGTTGATAATCTTCAGTGTCTTCTTGTGTAACGGCTGTCAAGTCAGTAATTTTAAATAATCCCTTGAAAGTAAAAATTATTGATCAGGCTATTTGTTGTGACAACTGAACTTTACAAGAGGATTATCTGCAAACATGCAACACTCAAAGAGTGACTTCTAATGGGGATACAAGTTAAAAATACATATAAAACCTAGAATATACAAGGAAATGTATCTAGAAAAAGATTCTAGAAAACTCATTTTCATGTAATCACTAAGGGTAGTGTTGCCACAAAGAAAAACTGCCAAATTACTTCATTTCTGCCTGTGATGAAGTTTAGATTACAGATTTCATTAGTTCCAGCACTACTATTGAGCTAAAAATTACATAAGGGGTTTTTTTCATCTTCTATTTTTTGTGTGAAAGAAACACACCATTGCAGATGTCAAATTATGTGTTGCTGTTATTAAGTTTAGATAACATGCATCTGTTCCAAATAAATGGTCCAGTTATCATAGTAGTCTTGACAGTAAACATGTTCTCAAGTCAACTAGGATTTTCAGGTTACAAGGACAAAAATGAAAAGACAGACAAATTAACAAACTGACACTCCCACACACAGTCTGTGTAATCCACAGCTGACCTGCCATTCCTTTCATTACTTGTACACACAATTTAACACTTTAAATATGGCTGTAAACATATAATGAGATTCACTAAAGCCAGACTTTGTGTGACCTAGTCCAACAGTAGCATTTTGAAGATCTATTTGTTGAACACTGAGAGTACTTTTCAAATGTTTTGAAGCTAGCAGAAACAGTAGCATCAGCAATAATACATTTGAAATGTTCTATCACATTCTGAAAGCATATTAAATGCTAACCATTGCCTAGGACTGACCCCAATATTCCATAAAACAGAGGCATGTCATAACTTAAAATACAGAATGACTAATGTTACGTGCGTATGCAATGATACACTATTAAAGATTCCCTCTCATAAACAAACCAGAATTGTATAACATTCTACAGTAAATATTGCATTTACAGCAGTGTACTTATGGGTATGTAGTTGTTTCAGTAACAAACAGTTACATTATGTAGCAATTCACCCAGTGAATAAGTACTGTGATCCAATATTTTAATTATGACTTCAAAAGGGCCTCAATCCATTACATTACACAGGTAAAACAAAACTTTAAAATAAAAGTATACAGGAACAAACAGGAAAGGAGAGATCACAAATTATAACTGCAAAACCAATCCTGTACATGATCTGTGTCAGCAGACAGAGCTGTCATAAATAAAAGGCTTATTAAGCTGCTACTTTATTCCATCACATGGCCTAATTAATGAAAGGACTACAATCTGAAATACACATTTCTTCTTATTCCCCTGTCAAGAAACTAAAAAGGTATTTGTGAAAAAGAAGTAAGGAATGTGTTACACACATATGTAAGATACAGCATTTTCTGGGGAAATAAACACTAGTTTAGGAAAAATTTCAATTTAAATTATGATATCTTTAACGCTCACATACAGCCAGGGTGTCTGGCCCTCAACCATGGTAAATTAAAAATGAGCAAAACACTTGCAGACAGCATGAACAGCTGCTTCAAACACCTACAAGCATAAGTCTTTTCCTATATCAGTTGTCTATACTGAGGTTATAAAAAAACATTTCCAAAGTCTTACCACAAAGGACCTCTCCACTCTCAACACAGCAGCCTCACTGAAATTTGACATTATGCAGTATTTTCCAACAGTTACTACTGCTGGAATAATTAAATATGTACAGTAAGAGTTAAAGTTAAAAAGACACACACAAGGACTTGCACCCCCCATCTGTATTTCCATACAGAACCACTCATCTGCCCACACCTTCACAGAACATTCAGTTCACTTTTGTGACACTTCACAGTCAAAGAAGCAAGGACACCTACAACTCCCAGAACCACTAAATACTCTGAGTTGGAAAGGACCCACAGGGATCACTGAGCTCAAGTCTTAAGTAAATGGCCTGTGTGTGGATTGAACCCACAAGCTCACCATTATCAGCATCATGCTCTAACCAACTGAACTAATTTCATGGCTTCTTGCACCTTCTTAATTACCTGTCATCTGTATTTTCTTTCCCTCATTTGTAATAAATTTTGACTTCCTATCATTCATTATCCTTGTACTCAGTCTAAACGTCCGTTCTCATCTAGTCTACTACCAAGCAACCTGCTAGTTTCTGTTTTCCTTCCAGGCAAAGTATCAATACTACTTCTTCCTCACACTTCAAAAGAAATTCTAATTGAAATACCACACCCTTACCAGAACTGAGTCTTCTCACAACCTGTTTTTTCAGAAGCAATTTGTTTTTTCCACTAACAAATCAAAACTAATTTCTTCTTCAAAGCCAGCAACAGTTCTCCTCCAACTGAAAACCAATTTTCCAACCCAAAGATAATTTTAATATAGCTTAGCCCAGCTTGCAAATATAATCATATTTAACGTGTGGTAAAGTGCTTTTTGGTTGTCTTATTTTCTTCCCATTTTCTCTCCAGAGGCACTCAAAACTTGAGTTTGCTCTAGTAAATCCGAAGACAATAGATCCAGAAAAACAAAAGTTTGTTTCAGCAAGGAAAACTGAAAGACAAAATACTTGGCTAGATTTGGGCCATGAAGTTTGATTCCAAGTAGGTCAGACCTTGACTACTGTCAAGTACAGAAAGCAATCTTAAAACCTATGTGATTCAGAGCAGAACAGCTAATGACTGTTTTATTAATGGGACCAGAGGAAGAAACGTAAGAGAGCAACAAAGCCACAACAGGAAAGATGTAGCAGAACATGACAGAAAAGTTCTGAAAGAGTAAAGAGATAGTAAGAAGGTAATGAACAGAGAGGTACCTGGAGGGATGATGAGACAAAGCCGTTTACATTCTTGCTCCCTCCTTAGTTTAACTCCATTTTATTTCCAGAATCCTACTGAGTTCCTGCTTTTGCCTGTAAATTCACCTCATGCTTCTCTATTGTGAGAAAGGAATGCAGAAGTATTTTTGCTGTTGTGGTAAAAGAGGAAAATTCCTTTTCTTGTAACACTAGAAATATAACCATTTAGAGGCTATATTATGCTTATAACCTTACATATACTATATATATATATGTATATATGAAATATACAATATCCCAGTGTCTTTGACTAAGACNTACAAGCCCATTTAACCTTGTTGCTGCATCTTGTATGTTTTTGCCCGGAAGGCTTTAATACTTTCTTCCCTTAGTGTCTCTTTTTTCTCCTTTAAGAGTCATTGGTGACAATGATTTCCCATCTTATTTCCCTGACAGCAAGAGGATGTGCAGCAGTTTTGTTTGCTTAGTTTCTTCCTCTAAAGGCTCAGTGAGTAACTGGAAATGATGTCTAGATGAGAAAGATGCTGTACCAAACAACAGGTAAGTATTCTAGAATCACTGTAATGATTGTATAAAGAACTATTAGATGAGAAATTAGATTTTCTTCTTAACCAGAAATAAGCAAAATAACGTTTCAACCAATAACCAATAATCACTATCACCATAGTGATAATTCGTGCATGTTTACTGCCTCTGAACATACCTCTCTCTAACAGGGGAAGCAATTAAGATGTTATTTTGCTTAACAACAGGATTTCTTAAAATTTCTTATTTCCCCTTAATATTTAATAATCAAAGAATGAAGCCTAATAATATAGGTCATTATAATTTGAAAAGGGGCAAGAACACTAAATTTTAAAAGCAATATAAACCAAAAAGAAGTGCAAACAGAAGGCAAGTGTTCTAACATTATATATATATTTAGCTTCTCAAGTACAAGAGCAAACCTTAATAAGAAATGGAAGAATTTTAGGCATAAATATTATCACTAGTACAAGCTCTTATTAAACAAATTTAGACATCATTAAATGATGCAAAAAAATGGCATACTGATCCACAATATATTTATGTTCCTCAAGGTAAGAAACCTGCATTCCACAATTAACGTTATTAGTAAGCAACGAGATCACAGAGCAACTGTTAAGAAAGGCAAATATTAAAACTTGTGAACTTGTACTCAGGAATCCAGCTTGATGAAAGAACCAAATTGCACTGGCACACCCTTGTAACTAGTTCTAGAAGACATTAATTCCAGCAAAACAGAACACATTGGTCTCAACAGGTTGAAGATTAATGACCTCACACAAACAAAAGACCGTAACACTCCAAAAGTTCCAGCTGGTTTAACAGTCCATGAATATTAGAGACTCAAAGAGAAAATTAAAAACAACACTAACTCCCAAATATGAATACATGTGTTGTATGCATTATATTATACATGTAATGTATAATTAAGTACTCAACAATCTAATGGCCAGACAAATTTATTTATTCAAATTAAATATATCTTCTTTAAGTTGACTGAAATTAAAGAGAACATTTAATATAAACCACTCATGTTGCACATTTACTTTTTAAACTGTTGTTCCACGTATTTAATCACTGAAACAGCCAAATAGTTCTTTGCACTAACGTTTTTACTTAAACAAGACACATTATGGTGCATTTTTATGTAAGAAGAGGTGGAACTTAATGAGTTCAATCTATACCTTGAATTTTAATTAATTACATTATGCCAAAAAGCACATTTGCTATAGTTTTCAACTATAGTAATTTTAATTTAACTTACTGCTGGCATACTGCATTTCTAGGATTGAAATGTAACAAAAATATACGATACTGTCGAAAAAACCTACAGTTGACATTATTAAATACAATACTTACAAAGCAATGTTACATAACCAAATAAATTTATCAAAACATTTATATTTTTCAAACTGTGCAGTTCATTAAAGATGAAAGCTCAGTTAATTACATGAGCTGAACAGCCTGCTTTTGGTCACAATATCCTTCAAGGACTTAAAACAATCATAGTTCATCATCGTATGGTTATTTTTACACATACTGGAGGAAGAATATATTCCCAGTTTGGTTGTTGGAAAATCTCTGGCCACCTACTGTCCTGGCTTTTATTTAGAAATCTGCCAATATTCAGATCTTAGTTGAATTTAAAATTCTGAGTCTAGGCCCTATTCCACTAACAGAAAAAAAACCACTGGCAAACAGGAACAAGTTCACAGCAGAGGCCACCAACACAGCTGGAGGCTGTAGCACAGACTCTCTGAGGACAGACCGGGGAGCAGGGTCTATTCCATCTGGAGGAGACTGGGGGAGCCCAACAGCAGTCCCCAGTACCGACATGGAAGTTATTCAGAAGATGGAGCCAAGCTCTTGTCCTCCTTTCACAGGACAAGAGACAACAAGAGCAAGTTGAAAGACAAAAATGTTCAGAGAGGGTATAAAGAGAAAGTTTGACATCCAGAGGATGGCCCAGCAGTTGATGTGTTGTCTCCATCCTTGCGGATTTTTATGACCTGCCTGCATACAGCTTTCATACCTGTTATGACCTCCTTACTGACCCTGCTTTATGCAGAACTTTGGAACAGAAACCAACTGAGGTCCCCTCCTCACTAAATTATTCTGTGGTTCTATACCTACAATATCTCTCTTTAACCAAAAGTTGCATTATTTGACTAAATTTAGGCTTTAGCAGAATTGTAACTATAACCTCCAAACGGTTTTCTTTAAAACAAACAATAATTCAAAGAAATCCTTTTCATCTCTATTAGCTGCCTGTCCACTGAAGTTCAGGGATGATACACTCTTGTTTTCATTCTGCTGTATCTCCTGAGCACGAATGAGGACCACCACTATTCCTGGCTTCATGGATATTTAACCCATTAACTGCATGATAAAGGGCACTCAAGGTCACTTCCCCTTAGACATTCTCAGTCAGAAACACTTCAGCTACACTGCAACAACTCAAAATAATGAGTTTTTTATCCAAGACATAGTACAGATGTTGGAGAAGGAGCAAAGTAGCTTGACACATTAACACAAAGCACTAAGTGCTCTAGATGCTGTTCAAAACTAAAGCTTTTCTGCATTTCCAGAAATGGCTTCAAAAAATCTAACTATAAAGCTGCTCAAAGGCCGTTCACAGAATTTGGCTGAGCAGTCCACAAAGCTACTGCAAGGATAAGAAACTAGACAATGCCTTCTGGCATATTATGGCATGCGGTTAACGTGCTGTAATACCGAATCATGACAAACTTTAAATATCCTTCCAAAAAGTGTGACTAAGAAATATTATTTCACCACCCTTCACAGTCATAACAACTGCAGAACCACATCACAGCTTAACAACTTAAACTACAAAAAGAGACATCATGTATTACCAACCTACTCAAAGGTTTTTACTTCAGGTTCATGAGTTCCAAACAATTATGTGTCAAAACTCACCGAACCACCATAAAAATCGACAAATAATCTTTTTCAGAAAACAAAGTAAAAACAGTTTTGCATTCCAAAGTGAGTTTAAAATTCAGTTTTGTGGGTTGACTGGCAGAATTATTGATAAGTGCCATGGTTTAGGAACGGTATTCCCAATTTAGTACTCCCACTAAAAAGAAACTCCAGCTGCTCCCTCCATGTCCCCGCTCCAGTGATAGAGACAAAATGCAGAGATTACAGGTTGAGATAAGAACAATTTACCGGAAACAGCAATGAGATACAAAAATGGATAGTAACAGCAACAGTATTAATAACAAAAGTGTACAAAAGAGGGTGATTTACATGCAAAACGCTCCCCAAAGGCCCCAGGCTCCCTCTGCCCACCACACTTCTTGAACCGAAGCCACACCCTTCTTTCCCAAAGTGAGAGTGCCCTGCTTCCGACAGCAGGGATGAAGTGGGTGGTATAGAGTAACAACCTAGACACTTCCACACGGCTCCAGGCTCCACTCCCTCACAGCTACTGTGGGAAAATTAACTCTGTCTTGGCTGAAACCAGGACAATAAGATAGCAATCTCAGCAATCAGCAGAGCTCTTTGGAACGAGACCTGGAAAAAATACCAAAGCCCAAGAAAATTACGGCACAGCTTAAGGGTGCTGCAGTCTAAAGATACCATTCTGAACACTGTTAATACACCTGAACCAGCTTGGGTAGCAAAGGCCATGTGAAACTTTCAGTGTCCTGTCCAGCTTACACTGCTGTGGCTTCCAGCTGCTGAAATATGAATGAGTTCAGGTACACCTACGTGTCTTACAATCACACATGCAACTATATTGCAAACACAGCTTCAAATTCATTTGGTTCTGATTGATACTGGTGTAATCTCATTAAACCTCAGCCAAATAAATCCTCCGGTTTATTTATTCTCCACTTTGATGCACATCTATTTCATCACACTGCTTTTAGGTCTGCCAGTGCATAACAATAAAAAGTGAAGATTCCATTTCATTTTTATGTCCACTTTGCAAAGTGCCTGTATGTTTTACTAAGTTTTGCATTCTCGTTATCACAAATTTAAGTCTAACATGCTTCTCCCCAGTTTCTGCAAGCATGCTTATGAAATATTCGTTGAAATTCAGTACGAGTCCATCATCCTTTCAATGTCCAAAACACGGTTTTAGCGTGCTAGACTCCAGTTTTAGGGACGAAAAGACCCATCAGAATAGGATAGCCTAATGTTAGCCAAATCCCTTGAAACCACCTTTAACTGAAGAAACCAGGTTACAGGAAAAGCAACCAGAAGTACATTTTCACAAGCTCCCTGACAGAGAGCATAGTTACAAAAGTTTAGGAAGACCCAGGTATACGGCAATTAAAAGATAACCATGCACCTATTTACACAGTTGTTAGAGTAGTTCCAAAGTCTGTCTTTTGGGAGCCAGTTGTTGGATTGACACATGTTTTACTGCCCACAGCCGAGGATCTGGGTCTTGTGCAATCCAGTGCCCTCCAATTCCGCTGGGAACCCAACATTTCTTTTGTAGCTCAGTCCATCTTTGGGGTTATCCAGAATGTGATTACACAACATTTTCTCTGATACTGCAAGCCAGCTTAAGAAGTTATCCTGTCCGTTCCCTTTCCCTTATGCCACTTGTTCCAAATGAGACAAAAAACTTAATTTTAACTTAGGCCACTTGTGATAGTTTGCAGCACAGCCCTACAAAAAGCTGTTGTTTTTATATAACTGAGAGAGCAGTAAATTCCAGTGTTTGTGAGAGGCTGAGAAAAGAAAAGTCTTGAGAACAGTTTCAGAGAACAGTTAATACATATCATGAAACTCCAACTCCACCTTATTTTCAGATCTCTGTGACTTCATGGTTTATAATTCCCTCTCCGTGGTTTATATACCCCTCTTTTACTAGGAATTAATGTTTGTTTTCCAATTGTCTTTGTCCTCAAATGCTCTTGCATTAGTCTTCCAGTCAAATTTTTACCAAATACATAACTCAGACACCACCTGCAGCCATATCTCCGTTGTTGAACCCATGCAACTAATCCCATAATTTCACGTTGAAATTAAAAGGCCTCCCAATCTAAATGCACTTGAGTAATTGAGGCCTCTAAAAATTGTTTGATAAATACAGGTACCAAATGTACTGTATATTTATGTATCAAGACTGGATATTTAGAAGGCAAAGGGTTTTTTACTTTAGAAATATCTGACAGTGCTAGAAACCCAAGCTATTGCCAGTGTTATGACACAGTGAATACTGACGAACATTTTGGTCATAACTATGAAATCCTGGTAGTCAAGCAAGACTAATGGATATCAGAGATGGAAAATACTCATTTAAAGCATACTACACCTGTACACTAACACTATTCCTCTAAGATATTATCTGCCCACCATAAAAACCCTCAAAATTCTTGCATTGTTTCTTACAAACAGGATTATATAGACTGTGCAAAAAAAGGTCTCAAAAACTGATTTAAACTGATTTGATAGTTACTCTCACTAAATACTACAAAAAAATAAATCCTTGAGACCAACGAAATCACATGAAGAAGCACTTTTAAATTTTTAATTATACATGCAAATAACTTTAATCACAACACTTTGAACATGTATAATAAATGCATTTATTTAAAACACCTGTAGAAGACTTTCTTAGGTCCTGAAATCTACTGCAACTGCTCATTCACATAAGCAGAACTATAAAGGTAATACCAGTTAAATCAGCTCCACTGAACTGTTGATAAAAAACTTTACACCGTGAACAACATATAGATCAAGAACTGGGGTAAATATCAGAGAACATCCCACATGGGGCTTCATGCAGAGCAAGAGATACCACACCCTACATATTTATGCAAGCATATAAGCACTTTCAAAGTCCTAGCCTAAAAACAACTTTGGTGATAACTGGCTTACATGAGACACGAGCAGATCAAAACTGAGAGCTAGCCAAGCAAAAAAACCAGAAGACAGATAACATCTGATGTCAACAAACACAAAATAATAAACCCCTGAAAGAATAACTTGCAGTTATTCCCACGTGACATTAAATTTTAAGCCACATGTAAGCAGATAAACAAAACAAACACTCACAGGATGTGCAGCTCAACAGAATCTCTACTTAATACAGGCACATACAAGACAAGAAACAAAGTGTTCCAATGAAAAGAGGAAAGGCATTGAAAATATTCTCAATTTACCTGGAATGCTGTCCTTCATGACATCGCAAAAACCACAGAAAAACAAAATCAGTTCATAGATTTGTATGAGCTATGAACAAACACTAGGGATTCTAAGGAAAAAGAAAATCCACACACATATACCCCCTGCCCCCACCCCTGCAAAAAAACCGCCACAAAAACCAGAAGAAAACTAAGAAGACAGATAATCAAAGCACCAAGAGCTAACACTTTCCTTCCTAATAAAAGGAAATGTGCAATCATGATTAAAAGCAATCTACTAACAACAAAAGGAACCATTGTAGAAGTCAAAGACAGATGCAGAGACAATTCACCTCATAAAACAACAATGCTTCTATTGATTTTAAATCAATAGTTGCCTGCACCAGATTGGACTTCTTTTTCTACAAATCAGATTTAAAGATTCGGCTTTGACTGTGTGATACAGTAACTACATAACCAAAATTAGATGGACAATTGCCTTCTAGGCAAGTCATTCTACATAACATATGGGACTTATCATTGTCCATGTGAACCAGACCTCTCTGCATCCAGTACTGCATAACCCACAGAGCTTGACATTTGAGTGAGGCATCATCATTTTTCTTTGAGCATCTTACAGGTTACAACTGACAGTGACAACCTACCTTGCACTTGTACCTTGTAGCTCTCACTGTACTGAGACACATACAACCCATTTAAGTGAGACATACAACGTACTCTCTAGATGAACACAGTATGCAGCAGAAAGCATCTATTTGTATGCAGCAAACAAAACTGGATTACAGTTCCTTCAGCAGAACTACTGTAGAGAAGCTTCTTCGTACATTCACATTTTTGTACTGTTTTTGACATCTGCATAAAGACAGAATTATCCTGCAGAATAATTTAGAAAATCTCATATTCAGAAATTTAAGAAAGTTCCTCAGTCACCTTTTGATAAAGAAATTTCATCTGAAACAAGTTAAAGAAATACAAACGTAAGCATGAGCTCAAATGTTGACTCAGATCATGCTAGTATTACTCATATTAGTCATCTTACTGGGCTCATGCTGAGAACCCCATGGGACATATGAATACGTAAAGAACCCACCAAAATCAGTGGACAGCCAGGGTCAAAGGCTTTGAAACAGCAGTTCTATTGAGTCAAATGAAAAAATATAACCGCGTACTGCCTAATGACAGTGATAACATTTGCATACAAGCCTAAGTAAAAAGTAGCAGGTGTGTTATAAGAAAAATGCTACCCTGAAGAAAAAAAAACAGGAGCACTAAGATAAGATAATTTGGGTTGAAAGGCACCTCAGGAGGTCATCTAGTTCAACCTCCTACTTAAAGTTTCAGTTAGTCTTCTTAAAAAAGCCACCAGATTTTGGTTGCCTTCTTCCAGTTGTTTTTTTTTAAAACACCACTTTTTTAGAACAAATACTTATTTTATCATTGCATGATCAATTCTGTTAATTGCTTTTTAATTGCAAGTTTTGTAACTTTTGATACACTTCTATTCATAATGAACACCATTTAATTACTGTCCCTGTTTAATACTAACACATTTCTGAATTTTGTTTATTTCCCTTTTAAAGCTCTTTCAAATGAGATCTCAGGTTATTTCTTGTAACTGCAAACATCATCACTTAGCCTTTTGTCTACAAAAGGTCATACTGTAAAAATGCCCCAGAGCTGAGATAAAAAGAGACCAAAGCAAAGCAACAACCTCATTCAGCAACTGCTTTTCTTCTAACTTCAGACAGATGATGCCACTGCTAGTACAACTTCAGTACTATTCTGCGGTCATGCATAACACTACCTCCAGATAGTCTGGAAATGGTTATTCTACAGAGATTTCAACTTTCTATTAGACTAATCATCACTTTAAACAGCTACAAGTAAAAAGCAGTAGCAGCCTCCTTTCATTTTCCATTCTGCAGTTCCAGTGAGTCTGATTCGACCAACAAGGATGTTAGACTATTTTCTGCATTCCATGTACTTCTTGCTCATTACAACTTCCCCTCCCACCAGCAAATACTACTTCCCCATGTTGCTGGTGTTGGAACTTACAAAAATGAAAATCGCTGTTAAATAGCTCGAATTTAAGGCTTCTCTGGAAAGTGCACCACTGCTTAAAATCCCTGTTATTTCGTACAATAATACTGAAGTTGTTTAATTCAAAATTCTAGATTTACACCATGTAAGTCACTCTGGATGCATTCTCATCAAGCAGAAGACAGTAGTGGCTACTGTATTCCTACTGAATCCTCAAATTACTGCCACTAACCCTAAAAAGGGAAGAAAAATGGGCATGCCCAAAGAACATCACTACAGTATTAGCCCTGCATCAGTTACAAAGAGGACCAAGATGCAGGGGAGGAAAAAAAGCTAATCCATATACCTGATCCAAAATACCTTTAAGTGTTCACAGAACCCCTCTGTAGGCTTCTGTCAATACTGATTTTCCATAAAACAGAAACTTAAGAATTACTTCTCTCTCACCTAAATTACATATACATTACATTTAATTAGCAAGAGTACAAATGAAGGAGTAGATAATAAACTGGTAAGCTACAGAGCTTATAAATTACAGAGCTAAGATGTCAGAAACACTGATCATTAAGCAACTAATCTAAAGTGCAAAATCACACTCAAAACTGTAAATAGCCATTACAATCTTCCCAATTAAGTTTTCTTCTGTCCAGCAACCAAAAGGAATACAGTCAACAATTCTCAGCATAAAACAATTTATGAATAACCAAAGGAAGGTGTTATTTTCTCACCTGTCACTGACTGCAGAAGTGAGAAATTTGAAGACAATGCCACAATCAGGTTCTAATTAGACTTCTGTCGCCCAAAAAAAAAAAAAAAAAANNNTATCAGAAATTATTTCTTTAAAAAAAAGGAAAAAAAAAGAAATTATCACGTGAAAATTAATCAAATCCATTAATTCACAACCCACACCTAACGGAACATTTCCCCACTCAGAAGCAAATTCAATAGAGACATATAGAGAAAAACCACAAAAGTGGTTTCGTGACTGTTTGCCCTCCTTCTGCGAAGAGATTTTTTTTTTTTTTAACGTCACAAATAAGTATTCGCGAGGAAGTTCTCCCGCAACACACAGCACCTCCACCGAAGAGGCGCGGCAGCCACACTTCCAGCTTCCCCGCCGCCCAG
>VWZT01000624.1:26730-49174 GCA_013397055.1 Pachycephala philippinensis
AGGCACAGCGCGGCTCTCTCGTGGAGGCGGCAGCCTCCTGGTCACAGAATCAGAGCGTACTTGGAGTTGGAAAGGGCAACGGGCACACATGGATCAACGAGTCCAACTCTTGGCCCTACACAGTACCATCCCCAAGAGTGACATATGTTCTTGAGAGCGTGATCGAAACTCGTCTGGAACTCCCTCAGGCTCCGTCGGCAGTAGAGGGGTAGCGGGGTGGTGTCAACGCGAGAAGCGGAACCGCTGCCGCGCAGGGAGTGCTGCTCTTTGCCCCCGCTGCCTGCTCGGCAGTCCGTGTGGGCAGCAAGGGCTTCTCGTCTCTCACAAGTCTCCGTCTGTAGGAGCCCGCTGAGGTGAAAGCTGGACCGCAGTGAGGCGAAGGGCATCGGACCAGCGAGTGTGAGGGACAGATCTGGCCTTGTTCAGCCATGGTAAACAAGCAGTGCCTCTTTGCTGCGGTCTGGCTGCACAGTAATGAGTATGTTAGCCGGGCCAAAGAAAAAAATGTACGGTTGTTTTTTAAGCAATATGTGTGTGTGCTAGTTCTCTCCCACCTCCTGGGATTTACTGCACAGTTCGGAGTTCTGAAACGCGCACTTCTCTGTTACTTCCTGTGTGATGAGTTCGTTCTTTGTTTTGTTGTACGTGCCAAGTAAACGTGCCTCACCTGAAAGCTCAGGAACTGGGTTGTCTGTTAGACAAAGGAAAAACACAAGCTGGGACAGGGAAGAACTAAAAAGCCGTGTAAAAGTTTGACAGATAATGAGTCTCANCATGTCAGCTAGCAATTTGGCACTGTCAAAATGTAATTCTTTAAGGACAATCTTGTCACTGTCATTTCTGTGATGTGATGCATGCTTTTTTGCTCTGTACAGAAAAAAAAGAGTATGCCCTATAACATCATCTCACAGGAAACAAAATCTAGGCCATTTCAGAACGAGAAATTATATCAGTGGGTACATTGCTTTGTTTTGCTTGAATGTGCAGTGTAAAGAATGCCTGGTGATTTTGAAATAAAGTCAATTACAGCATATTTTCTTCTATAATATCTAGTCCTTCATCTTAAAGAAAGTTTCTGTGGTATTACATCCTCTAATAATTTGCTTTTCATGTTTAATGTCTCTTCCCAGTTTGCAGTGTGGAAAACTCACACAAATATGCTGCAGTGACACTGAAAACTTCTTCCAAGCAGGGAAAGGAAAGAAACTCCAAAATAAAAACATTCTGATGGCTCCCAAACGTAATTGCCTAATACGCCCCTGATATCCAGACCACTCAAAAGATAAGGAGAGTAGTGTACTACATCGGTTATGCTCACTCCGTATCTTGAGACTCTGCTCATCAAGATCTCTGTGGACAGAACCCTGCAAATGCAAAGAATTCAACTGAGATAGGTGAGAAGTCCTTATATTTTTAAGTTTCAGTAGTTTGTCAGGGTCAGGTGGAGTTGGACCTGCAAAATTCCTCAGCCTCTGGAGTGATAAATCACACCATCCCTTGAGTGGATTTTGAAAGTCCAGTCTGTGTTAGGACTCCAAATAAGGATTACATGTAGGATTACAGCTTATCTAATGATACCTGACATTTTTGTTTGTCTTCTATTATAATTAAACATGTTTTAGTATAATGTAGCAAGAAACAGCGTTGTCCTATGAAATATCCTTTTTCGCTAGTGTGTTCAGCATTGTTCATCACTTTCATCAGAGTTCTTGCTACTGCATAAATTTTTAACGAATCCTTTAAAAGGCGTCTGCACTCAAAAACTGTGAACATTTCATGTTTGCATCTAACTACCATTTAAGCACCCCCCTTTCCTTTTTTTTTTGCTAAATGATCATACAGTGTCCATACATTTGCATGTTAATATGCTTAGATACAAGTGTCAGCCTGTGCAGGAAGTTGAAGTATCATTTATCTCTGTACTGTGCACACATTTTATTTTGCATATTCACACTGCATGAATACCCTCATGTGTAGAGTGTAGGAACACAGGCGTAACCACAGAATCCAAAAACATGGATACTAAACAATATACTTACTAAACATATCCCCAAATAATGGACAAAAATACCACTAATTATACACAAAACATGATTTCTACAGGTGGTGTAGCAGCTTCAGATTTCAAAAGAAAGCAAGTTACAAACTTGCCATCTGTGTAAAAGGCTTAGTTTTACTTACTTGCTTACTTCTGTGTTCTAAGTTCTGAGATTAGTGTGCAGGCCAGGAAATAGATTCTGTTTCATTTTCATGTTCAAAAAGCTGAAAATTACAGAAATAGTTCTGTAGTAGTTCCTTCAAAAATTCTCATACTTGGACTTCGATTTATCATTTTCAGCTGGAATTAAAATCAAAGCATATTCTCTGTTCGGGAGTAGGGAATTATTTGCAAAACCTTTGCAATTTGCAACACTGAGGAAGTTACTTATTTAAGTCTATGAAGTCAGACTGCATGTATTTCACTTTTCTTTCTACTTTTGTAGTAGGACGCAAAATTCTTACTGTTTAATAAGTACATATTTCATAATGTTTTTTCTCCTTTTCTTTGTGTAGTAGGCCCTGCCTTGGAGAAAAACATATTTTGGTTAAAAAGCCATGCTTTTCCTTTAAATACAGGACACAAAGAACACTCTTAAAGGAAATGTTTCATTTTTTATAGTCATTTCCTGAAGTCATATGAGTGATTACCTTCTCCCTGGAGGAGAATGGAAGAAAAAACACCTGTAAATACAGGTTTGTTTGTGACTCGGTTCCCAAAAGGACACACTTCTAATTCATCCCCTTTGGGAAAATATAACTTATGAAAAAAAGCCAGCCATCTCTCGGCCTTGAGGGCCCAAACAACAAGTGCAAGATTGTCCCCTTCCAGACATCCATTTGATACCTGTTCCTCTGAGAGACAGAAGAAAGTACCTAAAAATACCTTTTGTAATGCATTTCTGCCAAGACGGCTTTTGGAACATATACTTAAGAATGCTAAAGGTACTTCTCCAGACACTAAATTCTACCCTCATTGCTGCTCCTGGTGGAAGATGCACTTCTTTGTCAGTTCCTTCCCCAACAGCCCACTGTGTTCTTGATCAGGTACAAAATGCTGCATCACACAACAATCCCATAGGAAAAAATTTTTAAAAACCCAAACAAGCATAGAAAAAACCCTACAAGAACAGGTGTTCAATTGCTGAGCAAGTAAAAAGCACTCAGAGACTACAGAGACTAATGCAGAACAGTGACTTCTAAAAACCAGAGGAATGGAATCAGGTAATGCTCCCTGTGTGTCCAAAACTGCCCTGTTTCCTTTCCTAGCAGTTTCCAGGAGCTGGATAAGCTTTCATTTTCCAACAGCTCTCTGGGATTCCCTTCAAACGATACAAGGAGAAGACAGAGAAGCCTGCTTTGTAGCCCACAGTAATCAGGAATAGTGCCCTGCCTCACAGATTCTTGGTTTGTATGAGGGATGGGTGTGCCAGATGTTCAGTGGCACTAAAACTTGGGTTAAAAGGATTGCATAGCAGTATTGCTGTATTTCTTACCAATATTCATAGTGTATGCACAAGTCAACCACATGTAGTTCATGAGATTTTCATCTGTACCTTTCAAATTGAATTGTTCCAGTTTTGTGGGTTTCAGTAGTTTCTGATAGGTTTTCCGCAAATAAAGATTAAAAGATTTGCTTATTTACTGTTTAATGAAGCTGATTGCCTCATGTGAATAGTAAGGCCTGCACTGATCTCCACACGGCTTGTGGCTCTGTTGAATATTCCAATCCTTTGAACACTCTCATCCACGTGGCTCAGCACAGGTT
Source organism: Pachycephala philippinensis (assembly GCA_013397055.1). Classification (NCBI taxonomy): domain Eukaryota; kingdom Metazoa; phylum Chordata; class Aves; order Passeriformes; genus Pachycephala; species Pachycephala philippinensis. Next base: position 30,536 of record VWZT01000624.1, read on the forward strand.
GGTGTGGATCTGATATGGAAATGGAATAAATTAATTTCATGCCAAGTTAGTTGAGTCACAACGGAGCAGCAGCATGGGATTTCCTTGTAAGGAGCACGTGCCTTTCTCTTATTAGAGGATAAAACCTAGCGTGCAGCCAACAGTTATGTAGGTGGAAAAAGCAGGCAGGCAACTAAGCGCAAGCAATTGGTTTAACTGTAGAACTTCGAAATAAATTTTTGAAATGCAGTCCACTGATGGGAAATGGCTTGGTATAAATGACATTACAGGGAATCACAAATTTACTGTCATTCTATGACTTTTTGCTTAGTGTCAGAGTAAACATTTAGGTATACTAGTGCCACACAGTGAGGAAGAGTCAGTAAGTCTAAATTTCTCCTCAAAATGTGCTAACAGAATGAAATAAAACAAAATTAATAAAACTGCAGCCTGAGGCTGAAGGAGAACCTTCAAGCATAGACACTGCAGACTCAGCTTGCAGTGTTTGTTAGTGGCTCTGCTGTCAAAAGACCTAGTGATTGCAATACAAATGCTTCAGGAGTCCATCTGTATGCCAGGCCTCCATCAAGTAACAGTTTGTTTCCTAATCAACTTTTGCTTGCATAGGTTTTGTTTTGCTTTGTTTTCCCTTTAATCTTTAAAGCAGGATATCTTCTGTGCTTAACTGATATCTGAATACAATAATATGTGAATTTGTCTTGGGTTTGGATGGCCAGGTTTTGGTAGTGGGGGAGCTACTGGCTTCTGTCAGAACGTGCTGGAAGCTTCCTCCATGTCTGGTAGAGCCAGCGTCAGCTGGCTTCAGGCTGGACATGCTGCTGGCCAAGGCTGGGCCAACCAGAAACGGCAGTAACTTCTTTTGGTAACATATTTAAGAAGGAAAAAAGTTATTGGGCAGATGTAATTGCAGCCAGAGAAGAGCAGAGTGAGAATTTGTAAGAGGAACAGCTCTGCAGACACCAAGGTCAGTGAAGAAGGAAAGGGAGGAGGTGCTCCAGACACAGAAGCTGGGATTCCCCTGAAGCCCATGATAAGGCAGCTGTGACCCTGCAGCCCATGGAGGACCACATGGATGCAGAAATCCATCTGCAGCCCCTGGAGGAGACCCACACTGGAGCATGTGGATGCCCAAAAGAGGCTGTGACCCTGTGGGAGGCCTGTGCTGGAGCAGGTCCTGTCAGGGACCTGCAGAGCCAAGGAGAGAGGAGCTCACACTGGAGCAGGTTTCCTGGTAGGACTTGTGACCCTGTGAGATCTCATGCTGGAGCAGGCTGTACCTGATGGATTGCACCCGTGGAAGAGTGACACACATTGCAGCGGTTCATGGAGAGCTGTTGTTTCCCATGGGATGAGCTCACAGTGGAGAAATTAATAGGGAACTGTCTCCTGTGGGAGGGACCCCACGCTGGAGCAGGGGAAGGACTTCTCTCCCTAAGCATTGGGACNTAGCCAGCCAGGATCAACCCTCCACAGAATTCAAAAGGTTTTCGGTTCTACTGTTATACAAACTGTATTCATATTCATAATAAAGACAAATTGAAGTGTCTTCCTAGGTCTACCTACCACTAGGAAAATAACTTATGACTAAGAAATTCTTTTTGTAAATATCATGGAAGTAGGGAAGTCTGCTAGATTGGAAACCACTCATAACAGATTTTGGAGGGAACAGGGTCTGTTTTTTCTTTTGAAAAATTGAAGCAAAATCACCTCAGCCTTTCTTACCTTACTCAAATATGGGAAACAGCCTGCCTCCCTCATATACACAGACTAATATTTCTCTCTTCATTCTTGGTGTTTCCAGACACTTAAAGGGTCTCAGAAATTGACCAAAAGTACTCTAATGCAAAATGACAGGTTTCCAGCCCAGTTCATGTGAATACCTTCTCCAGGACTTCATCATGTACAGTGTTCAGGACTGCATAATGACCTGGTATCAGTTTGTGGAAAGTAAGATTGTTCTTTGAATAGTGTTTTCACACATGTGTATATATTAGAATTTTTTCCTACATTTCAAGATGTGTATGGAGATTTAGATGAGAACAACTGTTATGGATTTTTAAAATTAATATTTCTAGAAGTTAAATATGTACTGATTAATAATATCTGATTTTAAATGCAATGAACTGCAGCTCTGTCCAGATTCTTTTACCGTGCATTGTTATGGAAAGTTAACCTTCCTGAGCTTGTTTGGCAGCACTTATCTATCTGTGAAAGTCAGGAAGCCTCGAAAGTTAATGTTTATGTAAATTCATTTCCATCAGTAGTGTTTCATCCTGTTGGATTTGGTGTTCTTTTTGTGTTATTTCATCTGTTGTGTAATTTAATCTGCTTTAATGTAGCAGGATGTGAGTGTGATACAGCTAAAAACTGAAAGGACAAAAGACAACACAATGGGGTAACAAAAATGCTGTTAAGGTCAACTGTTGGAAGTTTTGGAATTTCCTCACTTGAGAGCTCAACCTTTATGATTTTTTTTTTTTTTTCATTTTGAAACGCATTTAAGATACAATTACTAAGCTACTTGGATGCAATACAGAAGTCAATGTCATAAAACTGAACCAAGTGTATCTTGCACGTTTTCCTAACTGCCTACTGTACTCACATCAATCACCAGAGACTTTAATGAAGGTTCTTGAGTACAGCATGGAGAAGAGAAGGCTTCAGGGAGAAGGCTTCAGGGAGATTTTATAGCAGCCTTCCAGTTTTAGCAACCTTCCTGTAAAGGAGCCTTACAGGAAGACTGGAGAGAGACTTTTTACATGGGCATGTAGTGACAGGACAAAATGGCTTTAAACTGAAGAAAGTAGGTTTAGATTAGATATTGAGAAAAAATTCTTTACCATGAAAATACTGAGGTGCTGGGACAGGTCTCCCAAAGAAATTGCAGATGTTCCATCCTGGAAGGGTTCAAGGTCCGGTTGGATGGGACTCTGAGCAACCTGGTATAGTGAAAGATGTCCCTGCCTATGATAGGGGCATTGGAACTAGATGATTTTTAATGTCTCTTCCAAACCAAACTATTCTATGATTCTGTAAGGGCAAGAACCTTCAATATACACACACAAATATACAAACAAGAAACTTCTTTGAACTGATTCTAGAAGTCTCTAAACTGCTTACAGTAAACTCAAAGTGAAAAATTTCATTTGTTTGTAGTTAATTTTTCCACATGGTATTCTCATATTAGTATTACACAATGAAGCAAAGACACTGAATTTCACTTTTGTTTCTACTCAATTCTCCTTCTGGTTGATAGTACACAGTAGCAGCAAGCTGTGTTTTGATTCACAGTCCTGGAAAAGGATGAGCAGTGTTTAAAATCAGAAACCTATTCCAGTCTGAAATAAAATTATAAAAATATGCAGTCTGCTGGTTCTTCAAATGTGCTAAGTAATGGCTGCTCAAGTGAAAATAGATATGAGACCGTTTGCTTTATCAATATTTGTGAAAAAGTTACTTCAGGAAAAAGCTAAATATTAGTGTTGGTACACTCTGGCAAACGTAACATTAAAACATTTTATGTTAAAAATAAATCATTAGGTGTCTTTAGCATGGCTGTTTTGCTTTTGAATCTTTTGGCCAATTTCAGTTAGAACTAGGAGGAGCATAGGGTTTTCATAAAGAAGTAAATTCCTGGTTTGGATTCAAAAGGATACCCTGCTATGGACCTCTGCAAACCAGCTAAGAGGCACTTCTGAGACAAAGGCCTGTCCTACAGGCCACCACTTGGGTAACACAGCTTTCATTAATTAATTGTGGGATCAGGCTCTACATAATTTAAATTAACTACTAATTTTCACTATTGCTTTGTAGTTACATTGGTACAAACAACATGAAACGCATGTCAAATCGCTCTTTTTTTCTCCTCCCTTATTTTTGAATTCCGGATCAGTTAAACATCTTCCTTTGTAATTAAAACTATAAATCAAATTCAGCTGTCTTAATTTACTATATTTTAAGAAAGCACCCAACAACTATTAAATTTTAAACCATTGATTCCTTGTTCCACTCTTTATAGAGTAATGGAAATAAACCACATATTGGAGCTCTCTGGGAGAGCATTTCAGGATCTAGAAATAGCTTACACAAACTCCTTTTCTTGGAGGAGGGAGATTTTTAGATAAGCAGTTCCAGTAAGTATTCCCTGACACTGAGGCACACATAAAGAATAAAGCACAAAAGCTCTCCCTAGGGCAAAGAATATGTATCACTTGCCATTAAGCTTCCTCAAAGCTTAGGTTATAAAAGATATTGTCAAGGTACCTGAGGCAGAAACAGGAGTTAACTTGATCCTCCCAGGGAGTAGCTTCACAGTGCGTCATTCCCAAGGTACCTTTCATGTGAAGGACCAAAGCAATTAGATGTGTTTATCTAATTGCTTCAAAGAGTATGACTAGTTCTCGCCCACAGAAATGAACGAAAGCTATTTGTCATGGCTTTTGCTCAATGCTGAGCAATGTTGAATCTGGCATTCCCAGGACCAGAGAAGCTACAAGAGCACCCTGCAGCCCTGGCACTGCCTTCCACACAGCTAGACCTGGGGAGGAAACCCAGTTCTCTGAGATGAGTCACAGGGTTCCAACCCTCCTGGTTTTGGATGTCTTCTATTCTGCTTCCTCTGCTGCTACAGAATTGAGTCAGTTATAGACAGAAAGCCTAAAGCTACCAGGAAACCCAGCCAGAGATATTTTTGGTTAGCAGAAATTGTGAAAGCAGGAGCCAGTTTGTGCTTAAGAGATGCTGTAGCAGGCAGTAGAAATAAATATTCTACTGATCTATGGAGAGGTTACCGTTCAGTAAATGGCAGAGGAAGCAAATCGAAAAGATTGCAAAGTGAACTGCTTTTACTTGGAACTGCCACTGTTCTGCTTAACCCCAAAAGTGAAACTAACAAGCCCCACATAGAGCTTGTTGAGTTTAATATTTGGCTAGCAGCTGCAGTAACCAATCCACCAGAAGTGGATTGTCATGAGAATGGTGGGTGAGATACAACTACTGAACTACTATCATTAGCATCTGTGTTTCTTGGTTTGTTATATGAGCTAGTGCTGCAAAAATATGCTGGCGAGGGTTGGGATTTTTTTTTTTATTCCCTATAAAATGCTAGTGGGCTAAAGAACAATATTTAAAAATAGCTTTAAGCATTTTAAATATAAGCAGATAATTGAAACAATAGCACAGTTACATATAGTTTCTTCAATTGTGTGCTTTTATATCTTTGTGACTTTTATTCCCTGAACTGCTTCATTGAAAAGCAAGAAGCTAAAAAGTAGTATCTAGTCCTCAGAACACCTTCTCTTAAGCTAACCTTGATTTTGTGCTGGAGATAGTCTTTGCAGTAGCGGTGGTAGACACCTTACATGATGAAATGCCGTGAGGGTTTTCACCAGTGGAAAGGTAACAACAGAAACCCCCACAGTATTGATAAGCAAACACAACATTATGTTGGCTTCCTTAACAGAAGGTCCTAAAAGAATAAATTCTTTAAATTTCATAAGACTGGAGTTTTATATAAAGGTTTTATCTTGTACAATTCAGAGACTTAAGACTTTATAAGAATGTGTTCATTGTCCATTTAATAGCATAATATTCCACTGGTTTTAAAGCAGTCCATACATGTTAGTGCCAGTCAGCAAGAAACTTTGATTTTGAATGTTAGACTTAGTTTGCTTTCTCGCTCCACTTTAAAACTCGGAGGATTCAGCCAGAAGACCAGTGCTTTTCAAGATGGCAAGCCTTCAAGGAGACCTCTGAGATGGAAGAGATGAGGACAATGCTTTGTTTCCACAGCAGGAACTACTAGGGCAGATTTAGTTAGAAGAAATCCAGTCTGTCTTTTCACTCTCCCATTTCAGAAACCCCGGATGAAAATCCCTGTGGTGAGGCAGATCAGTGACCAGTGGAAAAAGAGGAGGAAGCTGTCTGGGTGAGTGGTTAGGGGGACAGCCTGCAGAGGATTCTGTGTACATACAGGGAACAAAGAAGTGAAATGATGTAGTAGCTCAGAGCCCCACTGCAGCGTCATGGGGGCTGTTCTTTCAGCTTGTACATTAGAGCAAAGACCATGGATCTAACAGGAGGAGGGAGAAGAGATCAGCAGAGGAAGGGATATACCACAGTGGAAAGCTTTCTCAAGCAAAACTAGCAGAATTTAGTCTTCAGAGGTAGACAAAATAAACCAAACTAATTCTGTGAACAAAACAAAGGAAAAAACATAAACTTCACCAAAATTAACAAACAAACAATATATAAAAACTAACAAACAAACAAACAAACAAAAAAAACCAGCACCCTCAAACCAGAACCAACATAAAAACAGAGCAAAAATAAGCCAGGGAGATTCAGGCTTGTAGAGCCCAAACAAGCTTATAGCCATCATAAAGTGAGGCAAATATTTGCACAGACCTGAGGTTCTGTGAATCTTGGTATTTTCTAGTCCAGCTCCCTGTGGGATACAAATGAGTCACTTCATTCTTCTCTACCACTGTCTCAAAAGCAATTCTCCAAAACACAGACTCTGGAACAGAGGATAAAAATGCATGAAGCCAAGAACTACATTACAGGAATGCAGTACCTTTTTATATTTATATGCCTATGACTCATCAATAACAATTTAAATTGTATATTAATAGCATTGTTATTGTCTGGAGAAGACATAAGGCAGATGAAATCAGTGAGAGATTTCACTGAAATCTGGAAAGGTGTGAAAAGAAAAGTTTCAGACCAGTTTTCTCATAGCAGCTCTTTCTTTGAAAGTGCTTCAGTGAAGAAAATGCCATGAACATAAATAGAGTTAAGTTTTCACTCCATGTGTCAGTCAGGCAAGTGAGGATTTTGGTAATTTCTTGTATTTTCCTTACAATATCTCAATAGCTATTCAACAATTTCTGACAAAAATTGCTCTCTTCTGTGCAAACTTGTGAGACTAAGGAGGGAAAAGGAGGGTAATAGGATTCTGCAATATCCTTTTCCTTGGCTGTTAGTTACACTCTTTTTGCTGCTTACTGTAAATTTCAAGTTCTAGAAAAATCTGCTAACAATGCTTATTTAACTCTGCAAACTGAAACAGATGTTTGTTTTTTATTTGTACGTTAAACCAAAATTAAGAAAACCTTTTTAGGCAGCTGCCACATCCAGCTTCTGGTGATGTAGCTTCAGACTAACCCCCCTCACCCTCTTGTTGAATAAGAAACTGTTAAGAAGCCTGTACCTTGTCTAACAGCCTGTTCTTCTAAGATGTTCTACATAACACAGAAAAAGCCAGGTCTTTCAAAACAGCTCTTCACTTTGAATTCATAAATCATTGCTTAGAAAATTCTAGAACAAGATCTTGACACTATTTCGAGGCAAAACTTGCTGCTGACATTAACAGTGAAGGATGAAGAAACAGTATTTTTACTAACAACCTGACAAACAAATTTCCTAAAGAAAAAGAAATACCATTTCCTAGTCTGTCTTATTTAGCCCTGGTTCATTGTGAATGTGTTCTTTGAAAATATATTATGTAGATTACTTATGTCCCAAAAATCAAGTGAAAATAGTGGATAATAAACTTGTGGCATGAATTATGAAGTAGATTTTTACAATCAATGCTCAGAAACATTGTGCAGTAGAAATTCTTTCCCACAGTCACATTCTGAATGTTTAGATGTATTTCTAAATACAAGTATTTTAACAAATCTCTCAGGAAGCCTTACTGCTTCAGGCACCTTCTGACACACAAACAAACCAATAGGGCTGGGGTTTTCTTCCCTTTTTTCCCCACTTTCATGATGTTAAAAAAAAAAAAAAAAGAGTAAATAATCAAAACTCATGCACATTTTGATCTAGATGTTTAGTTGCAGATGTTTAGTGCATTATACAGAATCAAAATTGTATTTCCAGACACACAAAGAAAATTGTCCTGATGTGCTGAGGGATGACCACTCAGAACCATAGTCTTAACGAACAGAATCTATCCACATTCATCAAAAGTTTAAAAAATATATCTACATTTCTGCAAAAAGTTGCTAAAACAGCTTTTTTCTTATACTTGGAGACAGTTTAGGATTGAAAAAAGATATAAGTTTCAAGGAGCAAGGAGGTTAAAAACAAAGTGAGAAGGAGTAAGGCGTTTTTTCTTAAATGATGTAACGTCTGAGGCATCCTGCAAACATGGGTACCCTCCTGAGCCCGTTGCATTTTGTATAATGGGATGTGTCATTGACATGTAGTGATGATCACTGGAATCAAGCCCTTAATCCTACTAGCTCATCGATAGTTAAGCACCAGATACCTCACATGGATCAGTCTCCACAAGGCCCTACAGATTTTCACCACGGGCTCACTGCTGAAGGAGTACTGATGTTTGTGGTGTGAGCAGCGCAGTGGAGGCTGCCAGGGAAGCGTGGCCAAACTGGTACTGAGAAGAGGGAGCGACAATGTGGCAAACATACAGAATGAGGACAAATGTGCAAAGACACAGCCTACCTCTGTGCTCAGTTGCGGAGAGCAGTTGCTACTTCATTTCCATGAAATGGAAAGAATGCCCTCAAGTAAAGAGTTTCCTTTGGCCTTTGTTTTCTTGCTACATCCTTGATCAATACCACTTTAAACGAGGTTTTCTCTGTGGGTTTCCTTATTGCTACATATAATAACACAGAGTTATTTCTATACTCTCTAATACACAGGGAATATAGCTTGGGGCACTCTTCTTAGTGCATATACATAATCTTACTGTTCCAGGAAAGAGATTAGCCCTAACACCTGACATCTATTGCTACAGATTTACTACAAATCATCCTAATAGATCTATCTTGTAACAATGTCACAACTCAATTTATATCTCGTCCAAGGGCTATTTGGACATTGTGATGCTCTGACACAGTGCATGACTTACTCTCGTTACTCATGCGATGCCGTCACCACACAGTTCAGCCCACACACTCTCTTCCCTGCAGGACTTGCTGTCTTTTTACCCCTCTCACTGACAACAAGTCATAGGTGTTTTTCAGAGCTTTTCAGTGTTGCTCAGAGACCAGGCACAAGGAAGACTCTGTATATCCCATCATGAAGGATCTTTTAAGATATAGCTTACCAAGACCTAAGCAGTGACTGCAAAACACGCTCCTTCCACATTTTTCTTTTATTTAGAGTTGCCCTGACACAGTTGTGTGTCTCACTTGGGATCCTTCAGGAGCCAGATTAAATAGAAATGGACATACATCAGACATACAAAATAAAAGCATGGAGATGGCCATACAATATTAAAAAAAAAAAAAAAGAAAAAAGGAAGGAAATAAACTCATAGACAAAATTATGCATCTTTAAAACTGGTTCTTTTCTTGTTTGTCTTTTTTTTCCTCAGGTTTCTGTCTCAAGGGTATGATTGAGAAACAGGGAAGTGAATGTTAGAGTTTGCAAGCAGAGAATTATGCCTCTGTGGATTGAAAAAAAATCCGTATCATCCATGGGGAAGAGGAAGAAGAGAGAAAGTATCTATGCTCTGGCAGTAACATAAACAAAACATGATTTTGAAAACATTACCCAAGACAGCCATGTACTTACTGTTTTGGCCAGGTTAATTTACCTACTGTGTACTTCCCCAGACAGTTATTGCACTGGCTTCTAGCCATATGCCTTTGGTAAAGTGCACTGGCTTGGAATGAAACAATTTTGCTTCCAGTATAATCTCTTCGATTCCAGAAGCTGTCCTGCAGCAAGTTAGCATGAATTTTCTGACATAACCATGGAAGTCAAACTACAATCAGCATCATAGAAGAAAGTTTGACAACAGATATTACAAAATTGGCAGGAGATGCAAGGTAAAAGCATATTTTACAAATACTTTTCATGTCACCACTGTGACTGCCACTCTCGTGGGACGGCACCTGCAGTGCTGCATCCAGCTCTGGGGACCCCAGCATAAGACCCGGACTTCTTGGAGAAAGTCCAGAGGAGGGTCACAGTGATGATCCAAGGGTTGCAGCACCTCTCCTCCTTATGAGGGCTTGTACAGCCTCATAAGGCTCTCAGGCTGAGAGATTTGGGCTTGTACAGCCTGAGGAAGACTCTGTGGAGACCTTATAGCACCTTTTGGTCAGTACCTAATGGAACCTGGAAGGCTGGAAAGGGAGTTCTTAAAAAGGCACATAGTGACAGGACAAGGGATGATGGCTTTCAGCTGAAAGATGGTATGTTTAGATTAGATATTAGGAAGAAATTATTTACTGTGAGGGTGGTGAGCTGCTCTAACAGGTTGCCCAGAGTAGTCATGGATGCCCAATCACTGCAAGTGTTCCAGGCCAGACTGAACGGGTCTTTGAGCAACCCAGTTGGGGGATGGTGGAACTAGATCATCTTTAAGGTATCTTCCAAACCAAACCATTCTGATTCTATGATCAGAGCTGTTCTATGAGATTGTTCAAAGAGTACAGGATTATTCATGTACAGCTAATCACTTCAAATTTAAGTTTACTGAGTATTACTGTGGTATGGATGGACTGAGATGAAAGATGTGTCTCCTAGTAACTATCATCTTTACCATAAAGTCTGTGGCTACCGACACTGTGTTTTTTTTCACCAAAAATTAATTTCCTCTGTCCAGCTCTAAAATTAACTATCTTACTGCTTGTATGATCAGACCACCAAAACAGATGTTAATTGCTGTTTTGCTGATAAACAAACAGCTTTTATCTGCAGGATTTCCTTCCAGTAAGTACTTTTCCCAGAACATGAAGGCCAAATAATTTTAAGAAAGCTCTTACCTAAAACCTCCTCTGGAATTGTTAATATTTCTCCAGAGAGTGACTGTTCTGGAAAAACATATTATTTCATATACCTTTCTTTTTCTCTGTAAAGCAACAAGCAAATTCAGAGTTGCAGCAAGCATTGTGCTGTAGAGCTATGCAATTTGCAGCAGGGCTAAGGGTTACCAGTCCGACTTTAACACTGAGGTTAAGTACAGGTAAGCGTGTGACATAATTATTGCTGAAGAATCTGCTGCCTGGGCAACGTACTGCCTTCTCTATGCCTGGTGCAACGGGAACATTTGGAAAAACCCTCACAGCTTCACAGTTAAGATTAAAAATAACAAAGCTTTTCATTTTTGAAGTTGTGACAATACTTCCAAATTTTTATTCAGGCAAATAATTTTTTTTTTTTTTTAAACCTGACCTGTGGCACAAACTTCAATCTTTAATTAATGTAAGCTTTATATTTTTATTCTAGTGGCTATTAATTTTAGCTTGTACATTTCACCTTTTGGATCAGTGGCTCCTTGCATTTTGGGTAATTTTAATTCATAATTTCTATTTTTTTCATTACATAGTGACAGAAGGGAGCAAGGTAAATTCTTTCATGCCTACACACCTTTTTCTAACTTGAAATGTAAAAAATATAGTAAAGTTATTTTATTTCACATCCTATTGTTTTATTTAGGGTTTCCTCAGCTCCAAGTCAAATTTTGGAAAGCTAGTAAATTATAAGAATGGCTTTGCCCTTTCCCTTCCTCCCTCTCTGGCAACTCCCAAAGCTGTTTTTTTAATGTATTAGTTCAAGATAGCCATAATCTTATGAAGGGCTCAGGAAAGACTTCCAGGCTTTTTTTTTTTTTTTTTTTTCAGTTGTCTGTTTTGCTTTAAAGGGAAATAAAACCTTATTTAGGAAAAAAATACTTTATTTTTCCAAAACATGTCTGACAGATTGCGACAAGAACAAAGTACAGTAAAAAAATAACTCACACGGCCTGCAATAGTTAACAAAACACTAAGCAAAGTCAAAGTCCTTTTTCGGTCCAATATACATTCTTCATACTACAGAGGTAATGCCCACTTTACGGTGGCATCAGATACAGTTTGCAAAACCATTATAACACAGTCACTGGTTTTGCTCTGTGTACCAGCTTTTGACACAGTTTTATTTTCCTCCAGACACACGAAGTATAGTCTGAAGTCAAATATAAATTTCTTCCCTTGTGTCAGGACTTCAGCCTCAACTTCAACAGGTTTTCCTGGAATCTACCAAAAGCCTTTCATGGATAAGTATTTATAACCTGGTAGAAACTTTTTTGTATCTATCAATCCAAGCAGTGCCCATACAGCATTATCAGCACTTTAAAAAGGGAGCAGATGCCCAGAATATGATCATGTAACAGAATACATTTTTCTCCCTCAAAGCCTACAGCTATTTTTGCTACTTTTCACAATTAATTGTGAACCACATGTACAGCATGCCAAAAAACCTAAAAAGAATGTATGTGGTAAGTCAAAAGCCGTCGTGGAGGGTGCCCATCTCCCATGCCTGTCTTTGCAAAAAAGGTTAAAATAAGTCAGTATAGGCTGTGATCTCTTCTGTAGTATATCTAACATTAGGAAAAATAAAAGACAGATATTTTATTCTTCCTGTGAAACTGCAACCCTGAGACGAGCTCAGCTGGTTAAAGCATGGTCCTAATAATGCCAAGGTCATGCGTTTGATCCCTCTATAGGCCATTCACTTAAGAGTTGGACTCAATGATCCTTCTGGGTCCTTTCCAAGTCAGACTATTTTGTGATTCTGTGAATTTAGTAAATGTAAACAGGAGTGAAGCATCTGAAAAATTCTACACACATGCAATGTATAAACAAAGAATTACTGTCATACCTTTACTTCTATTTTCATGCCAATATTATTTCTGCAATTACCTCAAGAATCTAATATTTCCATTGTGATCATTTGTTTTGCAATGCAAAGCTTGTTTTGGTGAATTTTGTTTTCCCTCTCTATCTAAACCTTTCAAAAAAGCTACAAATGGAATCAGTAAATACATTTTACTGCACTCACCTCATTAAGGCTTGAGAGCACAGTGACATGAGGCACTTGTGTCCCATTCAGTGGAATACAGTGCAAAGAGTCCCAAGTCAGCTGAGACTCCAGAGAGCCATTCCAAGCAGCACAGAATACTGGCATTGCATTTATAAATAGCACAGATCTAAATAGTCTGAAGTCAGCTTTATTGTTTACATGCAGTGAGCTTGGGTACCCCCGCACTGGAATCATCACAGGTCTCTCCATGCCAGAATAAATACAGAGACAGGTAGGTTTTATTAGATCTTTGCAGCATTTTGTGTCTTTCATGAAGTCTGTTGATGTTTTTTATCTTATAGTTTTACTGAGGTTGCAAAATCCAATGCCAACACACGTCATTAAGACTTTCTCCCCGCCCATGTGCTCTTCCTCAGGGGTCTTTGTTTCAATTTTAAACATGATCTGAAAGAAGCTTCTCAGGTGTCGCAGAAACTCAATTCTGAGGGAGAGAAAATAACACAGATTAAGAAACAAAACAGAAAGCCCATTAGCATTATGTACTAACACAGATTCCAGCAACGAGCATGGTGAATGAAATACGAAAAAATTGCTTAGTCCAAACAGAGAAACAAGGCTACAAGCTCCAAACACTGTTCTCACTCGTGTTGTAAAGTGGCTAGTGACCCCTACTGAAACCTCTGCACCTTCTCTATAAGCAGAGAGAGGAATGGCTGGTAATACAGCAAGACGAAATGGTGAGGGAAGAACAAAGAAAGGAGAGAAATGTAGCCAGGCAAGGTCATTTACTCCTGATGCTGACTCTTCATCAGGGCTATATGAACCCCATACCAACCTGTGATTCTCCTCCTTTCCCCTGCCCAATGTTTAAAGCAGGAATAAACCATAAACAGGGATAGCCAAAAGGTTGGGTGCATACTTTAAGAGAGATCCTAAAGCATGTGTTTGATTTGTATTTCTAACTTCTTCACTTCTTAGTTAAATGTTTCATTAGAATTACATTCAGACTCAGAATTCTTCCTGTTTTGTCATTTTCAGAAAAAAAAAATCCTTTCATCATTTCAGAAAGAAAGGCATGAAGAAACTAAACAATCACACTGATCCTAAACAAACACTGACTGGAGGGTGAATAACACAAAAAACTATAAATAAGAACAAAACCAAAAACAGCCAAGAAAACATTTTTACTGGCTTCTCCAAAAGAGGGAACAAGCAATTACATCAAAAGCCTACAAAAGAAAATTTGTAATCGTTTCAGACAGAAGTTTGGACTCTTCTAGTCATGGCCACAAGCAAGTCTGCAGTCCTGAACTAGGATTTAATCTCCTCCAGCAATCGGTATGTGCTTTTCTTACTTTAAAGAAAGGGAATGTGGACATCCACTTCACACATTGGCTTGTCTGCTCTACATGCTGAAAGCATAATTGCAAGCTAATCACACATACATCATTACAACAAATCAAGAGAAAGTACCCACAAAATGGGAAGCAGGAGACCAAAAGCACAGGCCTGTCCCCACTGTGACATCATGAGACCTCTGAAAGCCTCCTGGCAGCTCCTATTCACAGAAATTGTGAAGATGCACAATGAAAATTGCAGGAGCAAAATTGCTTTATACACTTCAGCTGGGCATGCTGCTGCTCCTGAACTCAGATATATACACGGGAAGGGAGGAAAATGGCAGGAGCCAGAAAAAGAGAGGATGCTTTACCTGTACTGGTGTGTGCTTGGGATGATCTGACTTATCTCTGGGGCAATCTGCTGAATACCTCTGCAGGGTGAATCTTGCTCCCAATGCTATGTGTACTTTCTACTGCACCTTCCTGGACTGATAACTTGCCTTAGCACAGACATCAGCTCTCTCATCTCTCAAATGGATTAACAGTTGAAAGGAAGAACTGAAAAGTACCTTTTCTTCCATGCCTCCCCAACTGCAAGGTTTCTGGTTGCAGCTGTAATAGGCAAACGGGCATATGCTGGCATAATTGCTTCAATAAAGCTGATAGGCAACAAATTCTGTATCAGCCTTCTCCTTAGCTGGGTCCTCTCACAGGGCTCTGGCAGTGTGACAAGAAAGCAGCCAAGCCCAAAACAGCAGGAGTGGCATGCTGAACTGCAAGGAGGGCACAGAATAAACTGTACAAATGCCAGAGGCAGTGTGGAGCCAGAGACACAGGGAAATATCTTAAAAGGTGATCAGCAAACTCTGCAACATGTTTGTGGGCTCAGTTCAGTCCATTACCTCTCTTTGCACATAGGTGGGCTACCCTACATCTCTGCCTCTTCTCCCTTCTGAATAAAGGCAGAGTGAGAAAAGTATCAGCCCCCATGTACATGAGAAAGGCTTACTGGAGTGCAAGGGAAGGGGAGGCTGCCTGGGGACGGCAGGGGAGAATGTAGAAGCAGGAAAAGACCAGCTTTGTCTTACAGCAGTAGAAGCACAAGGGGTAGAAGCCCTGAGAAAAGGAGAGAAAGAGGTGGGAAGGTAGGGGTATATGACAGAAAACAGGTTTGTATTAGCTCTGAGGTTGGTCTGGGTCGCGGGTGAGCACCTCAAATAATAGTGCAGGCTGCACCAACCACACAGGCACAGGCTGGAGCACTGAGGGAGGGGGTGAAAAGTACAAAGAAGGTTTATTTTGCAGAAAATTTACGCTGTGTGTTCAGGCAAGAACAAGGCAGAGCTGAACACTGCTCCTTAGGTGCAGGGACAGCAACATGAGCCACACTGGAGGTCTTACAGCCAACAACAACAAGAGTAAAAAGCCTGTTTATCTAAGTGCTGTCTTTTCCCCAAAGGCTGCTAAGGATTACCAAAAAGTACACAAGAACTTCACGTATTGGGCAAAGCAGCCAACTAATAGACCAGTGTGAGAGAAGACCTGTGCACCAGCAGTGCATTCTTGGTTCAATTACCCTGGGGCCTGCACACAGCTTTGCCTGGCAGCACTGGCAGTCCCAGCACTGCTCTCCTGAGTCCTGCCAGAGACCTTCCCAAGAGGACATAGACTGAGGAGCTGGAGGTGGGCACCCCCAGTCAGAGGAACAACTAGAAGTGTCAACTCGGCTGGGCAGAGGCACCCTAAACCCAGCTCTTGCAGCCGCTAAACCCTTGCAAAGCCAAGGGTTGGGGCACTCAGGCTTTCTGTACCCCTGGCTTGTGCTGATCCACCTGCATGCAGACAGGTCTGTCCTGCCAGACTGACCTCTGTGAGTTAGTGGCATGGCCAGCATCCTGCATTTAAAGGTCAGCTCGACAGAAAGGCACTTACTTCTGTGAAATATGGAGGCTAAGAAAGGGGTAATGCAGATAGCTGCTGGTCATGCAGACTGGTAGCCCCATTGCCACTCAGGACAGCCCTGCTCATGGTGTTTCCTGCCCTTCCACCTCGCATCGTTAGTTGAGGCAACAGATGTATCCCGTGAAAATACAAAGATCTCAGAGAAATTTCCTGATTCTGAGGGACATACTCCAAAGCACTTTGCCCCCATGTGATGTTCTCAGCAGCCAGATGAACTGTCACATTCATGCTATATTATGCTGGACAGGGAAGCAAATCTAGCATAACATAGCTTCTAAACAGCTTCAGATGCGGTAAGGTGTAAATGTTAAACGCAATGATGTCACAGCTCCAAGAGAGAAAAGAAGGGACAAGGATGTGAAACATGACAATACTGCAATTTACTTCATGAGCTTGTGTATCAAATGAGTTGCTTGGGAGCCAAATATACCAGTCCTTTTGATGCCTGAAGTGGCCACCTAAAAACAGAGACTAGACAGGAATAAGGGAATAAAGGTAGATATTTGTTTGAAGGGCCTTCAAAGGTACACCCTGGGCAGGCCAAAGGCTATACCCAAGATGGACCACAGGTCACGAGTTCTTCACACTTTTATAGGTTTGGTACATTTGCATATCAGGGTTAATTCTCCAATTAAAGCTTCAGTTAATGACGTAACTACCCCAAGCTCACCCCCTCTTTAGAGACTTTTGGTTTATGCTTTCGGGCCTAGGACAGTCTGGGTGTCCTTGGAGAGCAGGCCTGGAGAGGCTTTGTTATGTCTATCTTAGCATGAGAGAACAGCAGCTCACAGGCTACAGGACACTTCAGGGTTACACACTAGGCAGTACAGGATTTGAAAAATATAAAAGTTAAAACCCAAGGCATCACTTTATAAGCAGCCCTAGTTGAGGGTATGGGGGTGCTGCATAAAAAGCTGCACTCTATCTGAACAGACCCTCTCAGGACTGATGAGTCACAGATTCTCATGGAATCACAGGTTTTATGATCTGCTGCTTCAATATGTGTACTTTATCCCTGCTGCATAGACCTAGCTTGGAAGACGTGACAACCCACCAACTTGAACTCTGCCTGCTTACAAAATAAACTAGCGCATTTGCTTGATCTTAACAGAAGAAAAAAAGGGTAAAAAATTTAAAAATACTCACAATGACAAGTGATTGGATTGTCTCATATGCTTAACTGTGCACTTCAAACACTAATATCTACTCTTCCAAAACCTTCCACATGAATACTTACTTTACAGGGGATTACTTCCCCTCTGTGCAATGGGACACTTCCCTGTCTTCCCCTCAAAATCTGATGAATGTTGTTTCCAAGGTATCAGAAGTTGAGAAGAGCAATTAGGTAGTTTTTAGCTCTCATGTGATGGCACCACCATTCTTCAGTTATCACAGTACTGTACCTTTCACGTATACAGCACCGGTACCATGATAACCGAAAAAGGACAGTTCATACTCTTATTATTTGATGCCATTGTCAGATAAACAAACCTCCCTTCATTTGACTAAAGAATAACTGCTCAGTCTCTAGAAATAACTGTGATCTAGTAAATCACTTGCAAGTCTGATCAATTAAATTTTTGATAATGAATGCTGTTTCCCTAACCAATTTCTCCTAGAACTCAATTTGGCCACTGCTGTGAAAGACAATAAAAAGTCTTTTTATAAATACATTAAAAACTAAAGGAGGGCCAAGGAAAATCTCCATGCTTCACTGGATGCTGAGAAGAACATTGTTATCATGGATGGGGAAAAGGCTGAGGTACTTAATGTCTTCTTTTCCTCAGTCTTTAACAGTAAGACTGTTATCTTCAGGGCAACCAGCCCCCTGAGCTGGGGTACAGGGAGCAGAATAGATCTCCTGTACCCCAGGAGGATCTAGTTAGTGACTGGCTGTACAACTTAGACACTCACATATCTATGGGGTTGGATGGGATTCATCCAAGGGTACTGAGGTAGCTGGCAGAAGTGCTCACCAAGCTGCTCTCCATCATGTAGCATCAGTCCTGGCTAACTGAGCAGGTCCCAGAGGTCTGGAGGTTGGCCAGCGTGGTGCTCATACCAGAAGGGTCAGAAGGAGGACTCAAGGAACTATAGTAACAGCACATGGCTTGGATGGGTGCCCTCTTTGCTGGGTATACAACCGTCTGTATGTCTGGGCCCAGACAGTGGTGGTGGATGGAGCTACATCCAGCTGGTGTCTGGTCACCAGTGGTGTTCCCCAGAGCTCAGTACTGGGGCCAGTCCTGTTTAATGTCTTTGTGGATGATCTGGATGAGGGGATTGAGCGCAGCTTCAGTCAGTTTGCAGATAACACCAAGTTGGGTGGGAGTGTTGATCTGCTGGAGGGTAGGAAGGCTCTGCAGAGGGATCTGGACAGGCTGGATCATGGGCCAAGGCCAGTGGTGTGAGGTTCAACAAGGCCCAGAGCCAGGTCCTGCCCTTGGGTCACAACAACCCCAGGCAGTGCCACAGGCTGGGGCAGAGTGGCTGCAAAGCTGCCCACAGGAAAAGGACCTGGGGGTGCTGGTGACAGCAGCTGGACATGAGCCAG
>VWZT01000626.1:0-60838 GCA_013397055.1 Pachycephala philippinensis
ATGTTCATTCCCAAAGCTTGCGCTAAAGTTATATAGCACCTACAAATATTAATTGATGTTAATCAATTAAATTTTATTAAAGATATAAGCGCATATACATAAACTATAGATAAAGTTATGCAATAGATTCTACAGCCCCTACATTGAAATGCTACTTCTTCATAAGGCAGTTCCATGGATTTCAGTGCAAGAAGTTCAGAGAGGTAAAAGGCACAAAATATAGCCTCTAAATGTTACTTATAAAAGAAAAAAACCCCAACAAATCAATCAAACAACAGAAGAAACAAATCCTGGTGTTAATAAGCTAAAAAAATCAATGCATATCCCATAAAGGTATTTCTCATTAACTTCTCTGGCAGCTATAAAGAGCACATTCTGCTGTTGAATTCTGCTATGTCATCATACTCTGCAGCATCTTAACCTGTATACATTTAATTATGTTACCTTTGACTAAATCCTCAAGTGTGAAAGAATAAGGATATATGGATAGCCTCTTCCCCAGTTGTGGGTAAGAAATAGTTACAATTCTAGGAGAAAAGAACCCTAAGCTTTACCCTTTCTTTTTAAAGTCTTAAGAGGTCTAGACTACAGCTTTACTTATATGTGAGCCTTAGTTATGATTTTCATTCATGGCAAGGTATGGAAGAGTAACGCTAAAGGAATTAAGCAATGGGGTATCTTCACTGCCAAATCAACTTAGCTTGGACACATTCTAACTGAAGTTAACCATTCTGGTTTTAATCCATAATTGAATAGAGTTTTATCACTAACTAGTTCCCCAGTTTAGTTGGAACTACTCTAATTTATTATGCCCAACTTGCACTGCAGGAACTGTCTTGCTTTCTATACAACAAGAAACTCTGAAGTCACAGGAAGGCTTTATCTATGCTGTTCTACTTCAATCAATTTTGGGGTCAATTTTAACAATTTTACATCAAAAATACTCAATTGTTGAGGGCAATACAGTTCACTGCAGAAATATACTGAACTTTCCATAGTGTCACAATAGCAGCTCTACCTCTTGTGGAGAAATAAAGGTATTCAAAAAGTCGTAGAAGTACATATACCACATAGGTACCAAAGTAAACGATTGTAGGTTGGAAGTTATTTTTATTTCTTGAGGGGATCTTTTTGCAAGTGAATCATCTCTTGGTCTTCTATTTTCTCATTTGGTTAAAATTGACATCTCAAGAAAGGATCAAATGGAGAAAGAACTTAGCAAGGAAGAAAGCAAAGAAATTCTCAAGAGGAAAAAAGAAATATAGTTCTTTGTTAAGCCACATTTTAAACAAATGGCCATTTACTTGCCCAGCTACAGAGGAATGGAAGGTGAGTGCATACAGTTGGGACTTCTTCTTAGACTTTCAAAGATGCCACAGAATCTTTAGAGATTATCTTATTACAAAATTTGAAATACTTGACCTAATCTTCTCTTCAGTATACTGCTAAACTATGTGTTACTATATAACCTTAAAACAATGAATTCCTGTTACTAGATGTTCTTTTTAAGACTGGGCAGTGATAAAGGAATTAGTAAATTTACAGATTAGAGAGACTCTGTTTTACCTTTTCTAAAAGATTATATTAAGCAAATGCATGAGAATGTTTTCATGAATGATCTAGCCCACACAGGACTTAACTCAGGTTGTATCTCTTTAAAGATAAATGTTAAATAAACACTAGAGATATTAAAAGCACTTCTTATCTAGAATTGCTTTTCTAACCTGTCTGTAAGAGGTGTTATAACCAGACGATCAGTGCAACCCAGAAATTCATTTTGGTAAATAAAATCAACATCTGTAATTGCTACGATGACGTGATCATAATCCTCTTTGTAGTAGAATCTGGACTGCTTTAACCACTCAAAATCAGTTGGTGTTCTGATGTTCATTCTTACCTTAAAAGAAAGTAAAAGTACGTGTTATAACTGAGGATCTACATTTATTGCCTTTGCCAATTGTGACAAAATGCTGATTTGTATGTGAATAATGAGTGATTACTCAGATTAAAGTTCCTGCGTAAGTAAACTTAGACACAATAAGCATCACATAACATGTTCAGATGTATGCTAAACTGATATTAAAAAACGTCCTGATCATGTAACCCGATCATCCCAACATCTGTGTTATCAAATAAATCTTAAACTGCTTTGGTAGGACAGACCACTTTCCAAGTGAGAAATGCAAATAGCATACCACTGAATTCACCAAACACATTGCAACAAATGGCATGATGAGGGAAGGATGTGACTGAGGCATAGAAGCAAACGCTGTAAAATCTAAAAAGCCTCTGGAAATAGGTGAGGGACGGTGTTGAAGGATGCTATTCCTCAAAGAATAAAGGAATGCTAACAATTTAGCACAGTCTAAAAAATTCAAGTACACAATTGCAACTATCTGCTGATTTTAGTGGGTTTTTTGTTTGTTTTTGTTTGTGTTCTGTGTAGTCTCCTTGGGAACGTGCAGCTGTGTGCCAACTGAGATTCTGTAAAGCCATGAGGAAGTGATGTTACACTTACAACACCCTCAGCAGTCTCAGCTTTTTAAGTTGTGCAAGTAAGAGTAGTACAACTGTTTTCAAAGGATGGATACACTTTTGTTCACCAAGAACAAATTCTGTAGGAAGGCATGGAAAATTTAAATATTCTAAGAAAAGTGTAAACATTTGGCAAAAACATTTAGTTGACAGAATTAGTTAATGTTATCCTAGTTTAAGCAAAATTGTATTACTTTTACTGTGGTGAGATTATGGACATCTTTCTCTTATATATGTATACACATGTAACTGTAGCTACCACATATAAGAAAGAGTATTATGATAGAAAATGCATTTAGTTTTCAGAAATCAAAATCTGTACTTTACCAAATCATCAAAAATATCACGCTGATGCACATGAATGGTAATAAGTGTTTCAAATTTCACTCTCTCAAACTTGGAAAGATCCTGTGTTGTCTGGCTAATCAACGTGTTCAGAATATCCAGAAATCTAGCGTTGGTTACATCCATGATTTTTTTGTCGTCCTTAGCATGGCGCAGAGCATCTTCTCCATCACGTGTCCACAATATTTGAATTCCTAGTAATCCAACCTAAAAATGTAATACATGAAAAATATACAAACTTATCACTTGTTGAACTCCAGCTCAGTTACAGAAGCCTTAGGTATAATAGGAACAATAAATTATGGCGTAGACAGTTCCAAAATATCGCTATATCCAACATGAATCTATCTCACCAGGACACCACGCCTGAATTAATCGGCTCTGCTGCACAACCTGCGGAAAAGGCACTTACAAATTTTACAAACATTTGTCACACAGTGAGATATACTCAAACTAAGGACTACCGTCAGTTTCACTTCTAATCCTTTAGACTACTCCAGTAATACAAACCTAAACTGGCTCGGGGGGGAGAAGACCTTCTGAAAATTTCCCATTGCCAATTTGTAACTAATTAAAGAACATTAAAATGCTGTGCATTTTCACTGACCACAGGATGGCTTGCCTTCTAACGTTCTGTCATGCCTGGAGTACAGCCTAGAGAACATTGAACTACAAGTTATTTTGCTTCCAAATCAATCTAGAGAGTTATAGGAAGTACATAAACTACTGTCTCAGATTGGTTTTGATTTACAATACCCACAACAAAAAATGATAGACAAGCACTGTATCCCTTTATTATCTTTATTCCCCACATTTCTATATTCACAAAGCACCAAGCCCTAAAAATTTTACTCAACATCTCTTTCTACTTTTCCAGCTCCCTATGCTTGTAGTGAGCTCATGGTTACAGAGTTTCTGTATTAGAAGATAGCCTGATGATTTTAAAATGGTGAGGTATCATAAGCAGAGTCTAAAAGAATTAATTTTAGAATGACCAATTAGTCAAAGGAAAACTAATGATAAATAAAATAAATATTTGGATGTGACTATTTCGTGCTACCAATAACAGCAGCTTCTGAGCCAGGAAAAAGGCAGTTTAAAAAAACCATTTCATTTGTCAGCATTTTGCCCAATTTCTTCTCTCTTCTGTAACACAGCAGAGTATTTTTACTTTGTAAAAACTTCTTGGCCAAACCCTTCTAACACAAACAATTTTTTGAACATAAGGACATTTGTATTAGCAAGACGTGAAAAAAGATCTTTGCAGATGGTAATAAAGGCACATCAAAATGTCTGACATGCAAACAAGACAGTCCTTATTTGTTTAAGGTAGTGAAAATTTTCAAATAAACACTGCTGAGACAACACACAATTATATCATAAATACTTCAGGATAATTCTCTTAACTATTTAAATGTATTGATTAAAAAAAAAAAATAGCAACATACTGGCCAGTTTTGATATCTGCAGAATTTTTATTAAAAATTACATCCAGCACTGTACCAATCAGCAAATTACAGACTAAGAATTCATACAGGCTGAGAAGCAGATCATTACTTTTTAATGAAATTTATGAATTATCAGTAAGATGGAGGAGATTCTAGAATCCTTCAACATAGCCTTGTACTAGGACTGCATTACCATTGTGACAAATATATGAACTAGGAGGTAAATCTTGTAAATTATGAGATAAATAATCATAATCATAGCTCTTGAAATCTTAAATTATGAGAGAAAACAATCTGCACATGCAATTTCATTTGCAGCTGAAAGGGATTCAATATCCATTACAGAAAATATAAGCTCTACTTTATATTCTACAAGAGAACTAAAAAAAATGAATTTAAAGCAGATGGCAAGAAAAATATTATGCTATATACTGGGTACCAAAATTGAAGTGATTAAAGATTGCCTTCTACTGACCAGATCCTTCCCCTTGTTTCCTCTATGAAAACTTCCTCATACAGGCAATCCCACAGGCTCTTTACCTCCCACCTGCCCCCAGATACAACCCAGACTGCACAAACACATCCACATCTCATATTCTTACCTGTGCCGGGAACTGATTAAGAAAACTCAGTAACTGATATCCTGGGTCACTAATTTGGTAAAATGCTGCCCTAATTATGCCATGCAATGACTTTCGCTGAACTTTCAATAAAATCTTCAACCAAATTTCTACTGGCCCTTTTGCAAGCACTGGAGTGTCCAACTATAAAATTAATGAAAGTAAAAGGCATAAAATAGAACAAAATTACCAACCTTCTGTTCAAGAATGTGAGTTACTACATAGTTACTGCATTTCTATTCGTGACAGCTACAGATTTTACTTCAATTAATATCCAAAAAATTTATTTAATGAAGACATATTCTAGTCTTGTTAACAACAGTCCTTGAAATATTTATCTGTAATTAACAATAATTTGCCTTAATACATCTTATATGTTAAATAATAAAATTATTTATCTATTAATGTTTCTAGAAAAAAAAATCAGATAATTACTGAAATTTTTTCTCCTTCTCTTGATATGACTGCCATTATGCGATCATAATCCTTTGGGTGAAACTCTACTTCATTTATGTTGTCAGATATGGAAGTCAGATGTGGCTGTAAGGATAATTCAGGAATCATTTGATGTAAATATTTAGCATTAGCAAACAGAAAAAAAAAAATCTAAAATAAGGTTATCCTGCAAAAGTTCATCTGAACCTACAGATGAATTTCTGGCCAGCTGTAGGTAACAATTACAGAAATGGCTGTGTATAATTTTATCTCTGTCTACTGTGTTTTTACAGTTTCCAGACATGATCCAGCAGAGATCAACTGGCTTATCTCAATAAAGCCTCAATAAAAATCCAGGCTAGCTGGATGAATTTTGCAATATGCAAAGCAGGAAAGCCTCACAGGGTCCCTTCTATTTTGTTGTGAAAGAAACCACCAGCAAATCACTTGATGAAATCATGTTCTAGTGTTCTGAATTCTGAAGATTGTTTTGAATTACAAGTATCCATTTCACATTTTACTAAAAAACAGAGAGCAAGAAACAATTTTTTTTTTCAAGCAAACTTTATAAAAAGAAAATGTTTGCATCCCATTTTATTAAATGCTCCTCCATATTCTATTTTTTTTTAATATAAGTAGAAAAAAATCACTAAGTTTGTACCTGGATTGTATGAGAATCACTTGCTTGTCCAAGAATTTCAACAAGTGCAGGATCAGAAATAAAAAAGAATCTTGGAAACAGAAGTCTTTTCTTCTCTAAATATCTTTAAAATTGAACAAAATTTTTATTAAACTATTTCAGGTTGTAATTTTTTCTATATAGGGGTGTAAGCAAACTGAAATATAATTACAGTTTCATACAAATTATTTACAATATAATAAAGCATTAAAAACCAAACAATTCATACCCTGTAAGTGATTTCTGACATACTTCCAACTGTTCATGTAAATAAGGGAGAAGTTGCTCCATAGTATCATCTCCAACACAGCAGGCAACTACATTTGCATTTTCATGAGCTCGTTGCATTATTTTTACCCATGATTTGTCAATATTCTGAAAACGCTTTGCTTCCTATATATAGGAAAACCAAAGCATAATATGTTGAAAATAATTGCACAGAACGCTTTTATTACACAATAATAGGCAAGCATTGTAAAATTTACCTGGGGTAACTCTTTTGCAATATCTCCTGCTACAAAAACAGCTTCAAGATAAATCCAGAGATTCTGCACAACCAGCCATTCTTCAATTATGCGTGAAGAGTTGCTTAGTTTATAAACCCAGCTCTGAATTTGCTTTTTAAATGCTGTATTGTATCTAAAAGAGGATGAGAAGCATAAATTATTTAATTCTAAATAAAGCTATTATAAAATAAATTCTTACAATGGTGAAAAAAACCTCAAACCCAGAACAAACTAACTTGTTTCACTTAGAATAAGAACAACCTCACGGTAAAATCAAGATTTTACCAGCTTGATTACATTCAAGTGTATTGAGACGAAAGTTGTCTCAATTGAATGTCCATGGAAGTCTTTCACATAAGGATGTTTTTCATTAGGCCTTGTAAGACTATTTTTCATTAAAAAAATATTTAATTCAAATTTTCTGCTGACTTAGCTCAATAACAGTATCGTTGCTATTGCAGTGTGTTTCTGAAAATGCCATAAATGACCAGTTCCAAGTACCTATTGGACAGTAAAGAATCAAGAATCATTAAACTGTCCTCCATTAATATCATAATTTCTGCTGATTCAATTCCCTTTAACAGTAACTCTCCTCTTGACTTGAACTGTGAGAAGCTCAGACTTTGGACTCCCCAGATTTCAGCTACTTGAGATAGTTTGGCTTCTATATCCTTTTCCTTCATAGCAGATATGCATATATCCTGCAAAGAAAGAACCACTTTTTAGACTCTCTAATCTTGTGAAATGAAATCTTTCCTGATACTGCACATCTAGTCACAGAATATTAAAAAATGCAGATATCACACTACAAATTTTACTCGCTCAAATTATGTGTATGGATGACTGAAAAAAGCACACATGGAAATGGATTGATATATATTTTCTGTGGCTTCACATTTTGTTATTTCCATGTGAAAAGATTTTTGGATCATAATTTCTACAAGGCTGAGGAGGGGTAGTGATATAGACTCATCACCAGATGAACTCTGACTTACCACATTTCAGTTGCAGAATCACAAAATCTAAGAACAGTTTAAGTTGGAGAGATCAAGTCCAATGTTCTACTCAAATCAGAGCTTAATTCAAAATTAAGCAGATCGCCTTGCAATGATTCCATATAAATCAAGTATAGCTATAATAAGTTTTTGCACATGTCTTTACCATATGGAACATGGAAACTCCACTGAGTTTTCACAAGTTATATGGGATGTTTTTTTGAAGCTGTGTGGTTCAAAAGAAGGCATAATAATCTCAAAAAGTCTTAATGTTAAACATTATTAAGCATGAGGTCTTCATCTAAATTTTCTGATTTATCTACAAAACTATAAAGCAACAAAAGAAGTAAAAAATTAGGTGACTACGATCATGTGAAGTTTCATTTGAGGATTTTTTTCCTGTTTAAAAAGATCTAAGAAAATCATAAAAAACAATGGCAGGAGGAAAGTGAAGAGATTATCTAAAAATAAGTGTCTAGCGATTTCAGCTGTTACCTCTGTCATTACTCACATAGATAAGAGCTTCTAAATAAAACAGAAATTGTTTTAAACTCATGTGGTCTGATTGAGAGTCAAGGATTTTCATGAAGTAATTATTTTTAAGGAGCACAATCATTTTATAAGCAATCACATTATTTTTGCTGACAATAAAAAATGAACAAGGAGGGGAAAAATGTATGTACCTACCTCAATATCTTCTTTATTTTCAAGAATTGGTGCTTCCATGATGTTTCGAAGGCAAAAGGTTTCAGATTCTATATCAAATTGATGTCCTGTTGTTTCAGCAATACGATCCCAGTGTCTTTGCTTCATTGCTTTGTCAGACATCATTTCCAGCAAAGAACAACACTCAATAAAATCCTCAATTCTTTTCTTGAGATCTGAAAAAGCTTGCCAGTGGTGGAGGCCTTTAGGTAGTCTACGGCACCTGCAGGTAAATTAAAGGAATACTGTAGTAAATGCCTCTTCAGTCAAAATAGAATTGTTTAAACAATAGTTTAAACAAGGAGATATGAAGTGGATTGTATTGAGGTCAACATTTTCTACGTCAGCTAGCCTACCTGTTTAGGAAAAACTAATACAAATGCCCTACTTACAAGTCACAATATTTAATAGTCTCAAACTGATATTTTCCCTGCAAACAAAAAAAAAAATTACTGTAATTTCCAGATAAGCAGCAGATAACTAAAACATAGTTATCTGCTGCTTATCATTAGAAACTCTTTACTGGAAAAGAAAAAACCAAAGAAAAACTAATTAAATTTCACATATGAAATCCTTGTACAAATACAATATTTTCTTCAATTTAAATACCAGTAATACACATGGCACTTGTTAACATACCAATTTGGAGACAGACACGAAAATGTGATAAATATGACTGCCTCCTCCACTTTTGGTTAGTGGTTCTGAAACTACTCACTAATGAAAATTATATACGTCTAATGTGGAAAAAAGCCTGAGAACAGATAAATAAATATCCATCTCTTTGACCACACTTTTAAAGCGCCAACACATCAAGAACTGAGCAGGTGACCTACCACAGGAACGCCCTATTGCAAATGATAAACTATATCCTTATCAGGAAAAACAATAAATCCTTGGGTTTGCATCCTTTATCACTTGTTTCTCTAGCTCCCACTGATATAATTTCATATTCCCATCAATCAGGAACAATACAGCAGCCTGTGTGTGGCTTAGAGCTATGTCAGTGCTGGGTGGCTGCCAGTATATTCATGTTGGTTTAGCTCTCTGCTTGATGTCAAACTGGATGTTTAACACCTGCCTGCCTTTCTCTGAGGGGGAAAGAATTTTGCACCTGTTATTCTGGTATTCAAAACTTAAAATCAATGGGCTGATCATCCCAGTTTAAGAACTTACCTTTTACAAATAAAATTTGGGTTGGTTTAGCTAATGAGATGGACACTTTGACTGATCATATGCCCTTCAGTCATCAAAGCTACAGGTAAAAGGCTGGTTAATTAAAAGTATGGTGTTATTTCATTCCTTCTTGAATAATCTTTTTTTTTATGATAAGCCTTTTTCATGGAAGCTTTGATAAATATATCAATGGCTTTACTGAACTCACCTAAATCTTAATACATTTAACATCTGTTACTATTCATGTGTTAAATATACCTGGTTTGAAACTCCATAAGTTCAGTAGTGATTTTTTCAATATCTATCTCTGTCCAAAGTATGTCATTATAACCGTCGATAGTGCTTATTACAGTATCATATAATCCATACAATTTCTGAAGCAAGCTTAACTCCTTCCTGGGAAAAAAAGAAGCAATTATACCGATAATTTCAATCAGCTCTCTGGATATCTCACCATATTTAAATACGTGATATATGTAATAATAATATTATTAGCTGTGGTAGGGGAGGGTGAGCGAGCGACTCTCGTGGGTGCCTGGCTTTGGACCAGTGTCAAACCACGACAGCCCTTTACTGGTAGCAGAGGATGGTTGGGAGTCATGAGGACCTTGAGATAAGGATACTTATTGGGAGAAATATGGCCAAAACAAGTATTAATTTATGTATTTAAGTAGAACAATAGTAGAAAGTTGTATCGTAGATGTAGTGAAGGACCCAGGGGTGGATTGTGTGTTGTTCTTTTTTGCCTGGTGTTGTAATTATGTCTTAGATTTGGTGTGGGGAATTTTTTTTCCCTTCTTTTTAGTTTGTTTTGTTGTTTTAAGTGAAAATTGTATGCTGGATGTAGCTTTGATGATAATTCTTAAATATTTTATCACACAGGTGAGGGGGGAATGTACTGGTTTGGCACGTCCTGGTTTTAGGTAGCAGGGGCGCTGCAAAGCTGGCTCCTGTGAGGAAGCTGCTGGAAGCTTCCCACCATGTCCGGCAGAGCCAGTGGCTGATGGCTCCGAAGATGGACATGCTGCTGGCCAGAACTGGGCCAAGGAGAGAGGCTGGAAACGCCTCTGTGATGACATATTTAAGAAGAAAATAAAAACAAAGTCACAGGGTTTTTGCTCTGTGAGGTGAGAACATGTGAGGGAAACGAGGGAAACAACATGGAGACACCAAGATCAGTGGAGAAGGAGGGGGAGGAGGTGCTCCAGGCGCCGAAGCCGAGATTCCCCTGCAGGCCGTGGTGCAGACCATGGTGGAGCAGCTGTGCCCCTGCAGCCCGTGGGGATCCATGGGGAACGCAGAGATCCACCCGCAGCCCCTGGGGATCCACGGGGAACGGAGAGATCCACCCGCAGCCCGTGGGGATCCATGGGGAATGCAGAGATCCACCCGCAGCCCCTGGGCCCACGGGGAACGCAGAGGTCCACCCGCAGCCCGTGGGGGAGGTGCTCACGCCGGACCGGGTGGATGCCTGGAGGAGGCTGTGATCCAGTGGGAGACCCGGTGGAGAGAGAGGGCCCTTGCTTCCAGGCTGGAGCAGCCTGTCCTTGGAGGGCTGCACCCCGTGGAAGGAGAGACCCAGGGCGCAGCAGTTTTGGGAGGACTGTGTGCCCTGGGAGGGATTCACGCTGCACCAGGTGCGGTTTGGCTGCTGCTCGTAGGAGTGGGCCCATGCTGCAAAGTTCACGGAGAACTGTCTCCCGTGGGAGGGACCTCACGGTCTCACAGGGGATAGACTCTTCTCCCGGAGCAGTGGAAGAAAATCTCGATGATGGACTGGCCAAAACCCCCCTGCCCTGCCTCCCTGTGTTGTTGGTGGGAAGGAGGAAGGGACTGGGGGAAGAGAGGGGGGGGAGAGGGTTTTAAGGGCTTATTTTACTTCTCATTACCCGCCTCTGATTCTGTTAGTAATAAATTTCAATTAGTAATCAAGGTTGAGCCTGTTTTGCCCTTGAAATATTTCTCCTGCTCTCCTTATCTCACTCATGAAGCCTCTGTTAACCCTTTTTTCCCTCTTTTCCCTCCTTTTGCCCAGCTGTGGTAGGGGAGGGCGAGCAAGCAAGCAACTCTCCTGGGTGCCTGGCATTTGGCCAGTGTCAAACCACGACAACACTTATTTCATAAATAATAATAATGGACAACAGCCATATTTCCGCAGTTACCTGAC
Source organism: Pachycephala philippinensis (assembly GCA_013397055.1). NCBI lineage: Eukaryota > Metazoa > Chordata > Aves > Passeriformes > Pachycephala > Pachycephala philippinensis. The sequence continues at coordinate 11,612 of VWZT01000626.1, forward strand.
TCTATGCAATATTTCATACTCCGTGACAGGCAATCCAAACAACTCTTCACCAGCTGAGTACGTGACAAACTTTCTCCACAGCTCATCAAAGTTAACCTGATTAAGTTATTTCATACAGACCAAATGAAAATACAAGTTTATAAGTTTTAATTTAAAATTGTCTAAAAATAAAGCATTAAAGAGTTTTAAACTTTTATTAATTCTATTAGAAATATTGGTAAAATGTATGAAAGTATTTTTGATATAAACAAATATATAGTCTGAAGAAAACACCAGAGTGCCAAATAACACAATAATTTTCAAAGCATAAGTGCTGTCCAAAGGATATGATCATCATACAAAAATAGAAAGAGTGATTTTCGCAACTAGTATCCAAAAGTACAGAGCATTCTCTCGGCAAAACAAGAAATACGGCAAATTTTACCAGACTCACTCGGTTTGCAGTGCATATTAGTGCATTAGAAGGATTAAGAATCTTCTGTTAAAGTCACTCAGTGCTTTTCACAAACTTAGAATTTACTTTTTACAACCTGTACAGTATGTAAGACTGACAAAAGTACTATTCAAGTTATTATAACTTGCAGAAAAAATACAAGGTATTAAAAATAGAGAAAATACTGTTCCTGGACCTATGAATTAACAAATAAATAACAAGTTGAAAGACAATTATCTAATGAAAAATGTGATCTTTAAAAGATTAGAAGATTGGCTCATGAGTGCTTTGTAACCCAGCTTCTTTTCAGCCATTACCAAGGTGTCATAATTGACTTTTCCCTTTTCTACCGCTTTTATTACTTCAAATTGATAATTTTTGCTCACAAAATATGAAAAGTGAAGAAAGGTTACAGATCAGTCAATCAATCCTTCTGCATTAAGGAAAACATTGCATGAGAGAAACTATAGATAACATAATGTTACACAGAATATCCAAATTATAATTTGTTAAACTTCTTATGATAAGCAAAAGTAGATTTAATTAATTGCAAATTCAACAGTTTACTTTCTTACCTGAAAGATCTGCAGCCTCCTACTGGCTTCCTGAGGTGGAATACTTGGAACCATAGGTCCTTCCTTTCAAATAAGCAGTTAACAAAAATGGAATATTAATTCTCAGAGTGACTGAAGGCCACTCTGTATTTACAGATCATCACAGAATACATATTTTTTGTTAGTCAAATTCCAATCAAGTGATGTATCTTGGTAATGCAATACTTACAATGGTAAATCTAAGAAAAGATGACTTTGATGGAATTGAAAATTCCTTACCTTAATTAAACTCAATAGGACTAGACCCTAACTTTTCATACTTAGTTATTTTGCTGAAAACAACAAAACCCAGACAGAGGTCCTTTTTAATGTTGATGTGTTTGCAACGATGCCATAACATGTACAACAGTTTCTAAATTAAGTCGTAATTTATAATTATGATTTTGTTACAAGTTGTATCACCAGGGTTTCTTTTCTTTCTCTATAGAGTTGTGTGCACTGCTATTTCTTCATACTGATAAGTTTGACCTACAGTGATGACTGCGTAGCAACCATGGCATCAAACATCAGTAGCTGAACAGAACAAAATTCTGGCCCCCAACTCCTGAAAACCAAAAATATTGAAATACTGAGTACAAATCTTACATGCCACTACTAAATTCATTTACCGTTTCATACGCTGTTTCAAACTGTGCTACATCCTCCTGAAAAACGGCAACTGATTCTAGCAAATTACTCTTAAATTTGGGCTGAACTGCAACCAACTCATCTTGAACTTCAATCTGACATGGAAAATATTAAAATAAAAGTTATTTCTGTAAGAATCACCAACAGATATTTGAGTTAGATATAAATCAAAATTATGAATAAAACATCAAATTTTTGAGCAAAAATTGATTATTTGAAGCTAAATACATTTTTTTCCTTTTATGGTGCTATATGTTCAATTTTTGACAGGAAAGGTGGGGGAAAAACCAAACCACCTCAACCAGCAACTGTAATAAAATCTCATATTGGCCTTTAAAGGAAAGTGTTTCATTACGAGGGGGTGATGGAACAAGAAAATCCTATTCTCTTTCTTTCCTTCCTCCAAAAAACCTCAAACCCCAAGCTATTAGAGTCATCTTCCTCACAGAGGGCTCAGCCTTCTCTTCAATAAATTTCCTTTTCTTTGTTCAAAACCTTGAGAGAAATAACCAAGAGCCGCACAAAATGTAAAACGTACTCAAGGATTAATCCTGAGTGATTAATCTTTGGAATAGGATGTAACTTTATCGATTCAACAGAACATCTACATATTTCCACCTAACCACCTCCGTTACATAAAATATTCAATAAACAAGGAGCTGTCGGGGGATATAAGGCTGTTCTAAATAATAAAGGTGAATGTACAACCAGCACTTGGGGGTAAAGGCACGGGCAGAGCACGCACTTCTTAGAAAAATGTAGTCTAAGGGTAATAAACTCCGTGATCAGACAAGAATGACACAAAAACTGGAAATGAAGGAAAGCAGAAAGAACATTTTCTTGCAGGTTGTAAAGATATATCTAAAAGCTACAATAATATTTAAATATCAAAGTTATCTATAAAAATGAAATTAGAAAATGAACATACTAATAGAAGATATAGACACTAGTGCACAACTGATGTCAAGAGTGAGAAGTCAGAGAGGATGGACAATTGGTCTCACACTCATTTATAATCTGAAGAAACTAAGATGTTTTCTACAAATGGAAAATAACATAATTTTATGTACTTACAGCTTGGGTTTTTAATTTCTTAAAAGCGTATCTCATTGAATCAACACCGTCCGATTCCTCTTTTGTAATTTCCACTTTAAATGTATTTAAAATGCCGTAGGCTTCCTGGATGAAAAAGTAAAATCTTAGGAATATATTATAAGTTCATTTGGGGGAACACAGATCAAATTTGTAAAAAACATTTCAAAGAAAATCTCTTCATGTATTTTAGGCATAACTGTTTGGGTATTTTTAAATAAGGATGAGGAATGAAGAACTAGGAAACAACAGCAAAAACTATTTCTTCAAAGATGTCTTGGATGAAAACATATACAAACACCACAGATTTAATATCAGAAAATATAAAATTTTATCATCTCAATTGTATTTTATTCCAATTATCTGCATTCCACCTGAATGCAGATTTTGATGAATTTTTCCTAACTCTGAATAACTGTGCACACTAACTTACACATCTATATATATTTTGCCATATCATCTATAAAATCTTTATTGCTAAGTTTGTCAAACTGTCAAACACATGTGTATGTATCTGTAATGGAATGAACCTTTCTTATTGCTTGTTCTCATCTGCAATTTGTTTTCATATCTTCTGCTTTATGATCCTCCCCCTACACACATTGCATTACTTAAAAATAAGTTCATTTTCATATCGTGTTCAACATTTGCTGGACTCACTCCAGTATGTCCATGTCTATCTACGTGGCTAATGAGAAGCCCAGCACCGGACACAGCAGTCCAGATAAATCTCATATCCCAGAGCAGAGGGAATCATGTCCCTCAACCTGTTGGCAGCACAACTTGTAAAAGGCCCAGGAGACCCTTAAGCCTCTTTGTTGCAAGAGCACTTTTCTGGCTAACATTCACTTTGGTGTACAACAAGAAACTCAGTTCTTATCCTGCAAAGCTGATTTCTACTCAGCCTGCACTGGTGTCTAGGGTTATTCATCTCCTGGAGAAGGAGAAAAAGGATCTAAGAGTGACTTAACATGACTAGCCCCAAGGACATTGACAGAACTCATTACACTAATATAGAAAGGAAGTAAATGTTCTCTGGATATGTGGAATATAAGTTGTTTGGAAAAGGTCATTATCTTCAATATTCATCTCAAAGTGGCAGAAGCACAGTAATAATAATAATAAACAAAAATGTTAATACTTGATCTTTTTTAATACCTTTTTATTTATATACAAAGTTTGCATCATTTCCTACACACGTAAAACCTAGCAAGTAGACACTGCTGAACTCAGTTCCTCTTGCTTGCTTTATTTAACAGCTATGAATGAGTATGATTGTCATATCCTGAAGACAGACTAATAACATTTAGTAGATGTGAATATTACTTTAAATGTTTAAATTGTTCAGGTTCTTCTTTTTGGTGTAAGACTAAGACTTTCTAACCTACTTGATACACACCTAAGAAGGCAGCTGTATTTCCACAGTTTACTTCTACGTCTTTTGATCACAGAACTGACTGTTTTCATACAAACCACTGCATAAATTGCTAAGACAAAACCCACATTCTTACCATAAAACCAGCAAAAGTGACAACAATTACTGAAACTCCTTTCTAGTGTCATAGATCAGTCTTCAAGAAAGAAAATCCTACTATACAGCAAAATTTTTTTCTTCAAAAGGTGGATGAAAATATAAAACTAACTTGTTCTATTAAGCTGACTGTTTCAGAGAGTGATAGTAAATACCAAGTACTTAAAAAACATAATGAGCTTGTTTTAGCTTCTTTCAGCTTCTTTCTTACAGAAAAAACTAAAAGAATGTTGCAAGTTTTTGACAGTATACTGTGATGTGTGGCTCCATGAATATTCTCTGGTTGTATTTCGAGTGGTTAGATGATCAAGATGTTTGTTTACACACACAGAAAAAGTAAGAAGAGGATTAAGGCTAATGAAAAGAAAAAGGGAGCATAGTGCTCCCTCGTCTTGTGTTCTCATCTTCCTATTTATGCATGTCGTCTCCTAGATTGTATCCATAATTTGAGACATAATTTTTTTTTCTGTTTTATATTAATACAGAATCTATCAAATTATCTGATTCATTATTTATAATAGAAAAAAACCAAAAATAATATTTTGTTTCCCATCTTCAGCCTAGTTCCTTCAAGACAGTAAAATCATTGTTAGAGTTCAAAGTTTATCTTGTCCTGTGACACCTATTACATATATTATTATTAATAATAATAATAATATTTATGCAATATAACAAATTAAAAGTCATCTTACTTCAATAGGTCCCATAGTCATATCTATTTCTAGTCTCCTTTCTTGAATGGTACATAAAGCTTCCATTGCTAATCTGACATCATCTAAGTCAGACAGAGGTCGAGACAATTTCTGTATATGGCCGTTTATGAACGACAAAATGTCTAGCAATTTCTTTTTATATTCCTCATTTAAATAACGACAGAGGACCATCTTCCAGGAATTGGCTTCCATTGTTAAAGCTCTTCTCAGTGGTCCTGGTTTTAAAAAACAATAAAATAAAAAAAATTACTCCATCCATATCTTAATTCTTTTCTGTTAAAAAAGCCCACATCATCACATATGTTTCTTTAACAGCAATTAGAAAATATCAGACAAGCAATTCAATTACAGCATTTTAAAAGTTTCAAAACAATTTCAACTATAATTAAATATATTTCTGTTGTTTTATTGTATGTTATGGTATCTGTAAAACATATTGGTAAGCTTACCTAGTGGAGCACATAGAGAAGATGAATAAAGGAAAAAATGTCTACTTATTAATGTGGATTTTCAGAGAACAGCTTTGATATGTATTAACCAAATGTATAAAGACTGGTGATATTTAAATGGTTTACACCCATTGAGGAAATGGCATCTTGATATTTCAATATTGGGACTTGGAATAGTTCACAGCTGAAACTGTAAGGTGACACATCATGTTATATGCAGTTAATATATACACACAAACCAACACTGAAGAGACAGAAAAGCCAAGAATTCTAATTTATTTTCAGAATAAATTAGGATTTTATTAGGCAGCATTTTGTACTTTGGTAAAAGAAAGCAAAAGATACTAACAGCATATAACATTTCTGCTCACAAAGCAAATTTTACAGCAAATATAGATTCTCCTTTAATAATGTGGCTATTAACATTAAAGAGATGATTCCTGAAGCCCAGGGGTAATTCAAGAAAATCTTCACACCCTGCCAGAAGTTAGAATCTGTAAATCACAATAAATCAATTCCCAAACCTAAACTGAGTCTAAGACACTACCTGCTGTCCCAGATCATGAAAGATCTTTAGTATCTTAGTCTGTAACCTAGAGGACTTGGGTCCCTTTGATGCAGTGGTCACACGTGAAGGAGTACTGTGACCATCAACAAAATCCATATTCTTTTGGATACACTCTTTCTTACTACTCCTGGTCACACAATAATAGAGTTTTCCAGAGTGGTCTCATTAAGAAGAAACTGCATCCAGGAACTGGATGAGGGTGTGCAGTCAGTAGTCTGACATTTATTGCTTGTTCACTGAAAGAAATAGGGTTAACACACCACCAAGATCCTGAAATGAACTCTAGTCTTCAAAGCAGGCAGCTTCTGCTTCTCTGATGTGCAAGGAAGACAATTTTACAGATTATTTCTTAATCTAATCAAACGAATCTGTCAGAAGAAGAGGGTTGCTCATTAGAAATGCAGCCACACTGATATTTGCAAAGGAACACATTTCTTCTCACTAGATACCAACCAGAGGTTTGGTCGAGAGATGTGTTAGCCTTACTTGTGAAGTGAAAGGGATAAGTGCCATTGGAATCCTTAGCACAATCAGCTGTGGCACAAATGCCAGAGAACAAAGAGCTTAAATCAGAACATAATATCCTGAGAGCTAGAGATACTAAATATGAGAATGACTAGGCAGCCATGTCTCCTCCTGAAACAAACACTGAAAACAAAAAACACATTAATGCTGTTAAGTGCTAGTCTTTCACCAGTACCAAAGAAGGTGCTTTATGCTTCCAATGCTCTTTATAATCATTGGCTGACCTGGTGCCAGACAGGAGTACCAGGGATGATCAAATCCATGTCAATACACATTCATTAACACTTTGGCAAGCCTCCATAATAACTTCACAGTCATAACAGAACTTACTGTCCATATTTACAGGCGGAGAAGGCAAGGGGAATGGAGGTTTTTTTCAAGTCAGATGTCTTAGAAGGGTGTGAGTGAGCCCTGACTGATAGTCAGTGAGGTGTCTTCAGTGATTTCTATTCATATTGAAATATATCTGGATATATTTCAATATATGTATTCATATTTACAAGAATTAACCTGTCTCTCATAGTACCCTTCTGGACAAAGTGCACAGCTGAATAAACACATCATGTGTTAGGTGAGCAGCTGGCTGACGGGCTGGGCATGAAGGGTTACAGTGAACAAGGTGACATCAGACTGTCAACCTGTCACTAGAGGGGTTCCACAGGGCTCCGTTTCAAACCCTGTGTTCTTCAACATCTTCATAAATGACTTGGACATAGAACTGGAAGGGATACTAAGCAAGTTCACAGACTAGGTGGAGCTGTTAACTCCCTTGAAGTCAGAGAGGACCTGCAGAGAGACCCTAACAAATCAGAGGGCTGGGCAATCACCAACCATGTGGAGTTCAACAAGGGAAAGTGCCAGATTCTGCACCTGGCACGGGGCAGCCCTGGATGTACAGACAGACTGGGGAATGAGATGCTGGAAAGCAGCGGCACAGAAAGGGACTTTGTTCACGGCAAGCTGAACACAAGTCAGCAGTGCCCTGGCAGCCAGGAAGGCCAAGCATGTCCTGGGGTGCATCAGGCACAGCATGGCCAGCCAGGCAAGGGAGGGCATTGTCCCGCCCTGCTCTGCACTGGGGAGGCCTCACCTTGAATCTTGTGTGCAGCTTAGGTCACCACAGTGTTAGAAAGATATTAGACTATTAGAGAGCATCTAAAGGAGAGCAACCAAGATGGTGAAGGGCTTTGAGGGGAAGCTGTATGAAGAGCGGCTGAAGTCACTTGGTCAGTTCAGCCTGGAGAAGAGTAGACTAAGGGGAGACCTCACTGCAGTTACAAGTTCCTTGTGAGGGGAAGAGGAGGGGCAGGCACTGCTCTCTTCTTTGTAGTAGCCAGAAACAGGACATGGAGGCAATGAAGCTGTGTCAGGAGAGGTTTAGGCTGGATATTAGAAAAAGGTTCTTCACCCAGAGTGTGGTTGGGCACTGAACAGGCTCCCCAGGGAAGTGGTCACAGCACGAGCCTGACAGAGTCCAGGAAGTGTTTGGACAATACTCTCGAGCACATGGTGTGACCCTTGGGGATGGTCCTGTGCAGGGCCAGGAGTTGGACTCCATGATCCTTGTGGGTCCCTTTCAACTGTGCATGTTCTGTGATTCTGTGACTATTTTACTCATTATCTTACTGTACGTACTAAGATAAGAAAACATCATACCTGTGTGCAATTCAATCGGACCAAGTGGAATAATGGGTTTTAAATTTTTTGTCTCTTGCTCAAATGCATCATAGTGAAGTATTTCTTCTCTAATTTCAGACAGGGTGGGATCAGTAGCAAAAAGTTCCTGTGTGTAGTTTAAAATGTCAATCAACAAATGTCCTTTTCCATAATTTTGGTAAAACATGTTGTAACTTTTATTCAGTAATTACTGAAAATGTATACCAATATTATACCTGTTTTTAGCCTTCTGTAGCCTTGCTAGCAGAGTAAAATGAATGTTTATAAATTTCTCTGTCACTAACACTCAACCTCGTTGGGAAATTCCAACCAAATTTAACAGAGAAACAGATAACCAAGACATTTTGAGGACCTACTTCTTTTGTGAAAACAGGTGACGAAACAGAGATCAAATATGTGCCCACACTTACAGAAAGACTACCTCATAAGCCCAATTATGTGTGAAACAATCACAATAAAATACATTTTCTAAGTAGTTCCCTGAGCAGGACTCAAGGGTAGAAAAGTTTTGTCATTCTAAAAAGCTGCATTTCAGAAATGTTTCTTAAGGCCTGTATTGATTATGCTTTGATTGCATTGGCAAGTAATAAATGCTGAAAGCTTTATCCCACTTCTACTCTTCTGTCCGAAAGTACCCAGACAGGGAGTGGAAAGGTTAACATGGAAGTGAAAAAGGAAGAATGCAGAAATTAAAGCATGTGTTTATAAAACTTAACTGTCTTATTATTGAAGTTTTCACCGTCCCAGTATCCTACTCCTCAGTAGTAACCAGATCAAGCTAGTAACATTAATTTGATAAGACTTAACATTTTTAATTAGACTAACAGCAAATTTTCAGCCCTACATATGAATTGGTGGGGTTTTAGCCCACATAAACTTCTTGAATTCCACCATTTCATGGTCACTGCAGCCATGGTCACTGCCCTTGAGCTTCACATACCCCACCAGATCCTCCTTGTTGGTGAGAACAAGGTACAGCGTGGCACCTCTCCTCATTGGCTCTTCAAATACTTGGAGAAAGAAGTATCATCAACACATTCCAGGAACCTTCTGGATTTCTTATACCCTGCTGTGTTGTCCCTCCAGCAGATATCAGAGTGGTTGAAGTCCCCCGGGAGGATCAGGGTTTGTGACTGCGAGGCTGCTCCTGTCTGTCTACGGAAGGTCTCATCTGCTTGGACTTCCTGGTCAGGCAGCCTGTAGCCGACCCCCACTATAATGTCACCTGTCCCAGCCCTCCTTTTAATCCTGACCTGGTCTTCCCTGCCTAGCCTTCCTAAAGAGCCTGCGTCCCTCCATTCCAACACTCCACTCATAGGAGCCATCCCACCATATCTCTGTGATACCAGTAGCCTTGCAGGTGTGTGCGTGTCTCTAACTCCTCTTGTTGATTCCCTGTGCTACCTGTGTTTGCATAGAGACATACCTCATATCAAACTGGGTCGGTTTCTTGTGGCCTAAAATCCAGAGCTACACAAACAAAATAAAGCAATTGCCAGGTTTTTAGTATCTAAAATGGCACAGAAGCAGGAAAAGGCAAACCACAACACAAAAATTTACTTTGCACAGAAATAAAATGCTATTACTTCTCCTTAGGAGATACAGTACCATTCCTATGGAAAGATAAAACAGGAATTTCATCTGTAAATGTGTTTTCTACATTTTTTTCCTTGATTTTTCCCAATGTTTTCTGATTTCAAAAGATAGGATTAATGAAGAACAGTCCTCTAGGTGATCATTGTTAAACTGACCTGAAACTTGGTATCTTTATCTTCCGTCCACAGCTCCTTATATTTATCAAACTCCTGCAGAGCTTCACTAGCTCCTTCTTTTAGAGAAATCGCAGCAGAAGACAGAAGCACAATTATTTTAGTAATAGTTTCATTTTCTGCAACACCTGAGTAGAAATTCTTTAGCTTTCTGACAACCGTATCATCAGTTCCTTCTGTAAAATAAAATTATATATAAATCAATGAACTGTTGACAGTCTGATTAGAATTCTCTTCTAAACTTATGCATACCAAGTTGAGCAATGATGCTCTTCAGTAAGGCTGAATGTCCTTCTTCAAACATCTATTTGACTGCTTAATGTGAAATACCAGCTGCTAGCTCATGCCAGGAACTATACAGCTAGGGCAAATTCGGTTTAAAATGAAGGTTTTCAAATAGAAAGAAAATAGTCTTCTTCATTCAAAAATTTCATTTTCTCCATTTTAATTTAATTGTAAGCAGAACATCAAAGGCCTCATAAACATTCCACATTAGTTCATAATTCTTGTAATTTTTTAAAATTATTATAATTAAAGTTTTTTAATTGTGTATACTGCTTAAAGCAGTGTAAGCTTCTTGAACTCTTTGATTAATTGCTGAGACAATCAGGGTCAATATAGAAACTGATACTCTTGAGAGCTGATGAGCTACTTCTGTCATAACAATGCCTGAGCATTTTGAAGCAGATTTCAGTGAACGAAGAAGAAAAATCCACCCTTCCCACTAACATACATTGTTTCATGAGGGGGATTTAAGGCAACTCCAAGTTCTCTTTTACTCTGAAGATGTTATCTGGGGTCTGCTCACTGGAAACAGTCTCAGACTGATCCATCGTTACCAGTGTACTCCTTAATCTCATTGCCCAAACATTAACATACACCCCCAGGTTGTTGATGTCTAGTTAAAGGTGATGAAAATGGTCGCTTGCTGATGCTGTATTTTTACACAGCAGAGGAAAAGACTATGACTGCCTGATGAGGATTGGCTCCTCCCACCCTACTTGAAGCCCACTGAAAGAGGTTAGAATCATACAAGACATATCAGTACCAGCTGTGGACTGTCAGAAAGAAAAACTTTCCAAGATGTTACAGACTTTCCAAAGGAATGATAACAAAGATATGCCTGGATTGCATATCACTGGGTCACCCAAACAGCTAAGAAAACCCGATGGTGAAAACATATTTAGGCTTTTATGGTTGCTTGCAAAATGTATGGAGAGATTAGAAACAACATTAAGGAATAAAGTGTATTACTAAAATGAATGTAGGTCTGTTTCCAGTCTGACTATTCACATTAAAAAACATTTGAGGTGTTTTATAATCCAATCTAGGAATACATCCAGCAATTAAAATCCTTCCTGAAGTCTGGCTCTTGTTGTATCTCAATATTTCAATGATATTTAGTATAAAATCATGGTTTATGGTTTCAACTATATCATTATGGCTACATTCCACAATAAGTAGGTAAAAAGATTGATTGCTTACTTTGCCTTAAATTAAGTGAAAGATTCAGAATCTAGCAATTTCTCAAAGTTTTTTTACTTACTGTTTTTCAGAGTTGTAATGCTTATGTAAGCCTGAAAAGCTGTTTCTGAAAAATGCAGCTAATTAAAATAAACCCAAAAAATTAATGTAAAACAATCCCCAGTAGGCTTCTCTGATGAAAAGTGAGCTTATTCACAAATATTTATGTATGGCATAGTTATTAAATCAAAAAGTAAAGAGTAAAAAAAAACTAAACAAACCACTTACTTTCCCCTTTTCTGGATCTTTTTCCTTGTGTTCCAAAGCCTGCAGATGCTTGCTGCATGCCCGGTTCTGTTTTTAAAATAGATTTTTGCAAATGCCTCTGTCCCCACTGAGCAATTCCACGATTTACTTCCAGTGTTAAATGAATCATGCGATTGATGGCTTGCTGTATCTCATCTAAACTGGGAACGATTACCTATTTAAAACAGTTGAAATATTGTTGAAATAAATGCAACTGATTGGCATTTTTGAGACCTCAGTTTTACTCCACTCATAGTGAATTGCACAGCTTACCCCAGAAGAGAAGCTGGAAAATGTAACTTTAGGGTTTTTTGTCTGGCTCAGAATTGCTTCTAAAGAGATGAAACATACTGTAGTGACCTACGATCTAATTATGCAGTCATACTGTGGGTGAAATGGCAATTAAGTATATAAGCAGATAGATTTATTGGCTTTTTTACAACTATTTTAAAAATTCCTACAACATTTTAAGCATCATTTTTATAATGACTTTATATATTGTGTGGGAATGCATTACAAGCCTTGTTTTTTACACTCTAGAATAACAAAGCATTGGAAATTGCATGCTATGGTACAACCACTGCCTCCCACCTTTCTCAGGCCTATGATCTCAGAAATGTTCATTAGACCTTGGCCTTGATAAACAGCACCTGGGCTCAACTCTTCTTGAGCTTATCAGAAACACCATCTGCTCCCAGGAGCTTAGGTTGTGAGCTAAAGAGCTCCTGTCTTTTAAAAAAACAGCCTTGGAAACTTACTTTTCTTGCCCAAGTAACAACTCGAGTGGAACAACATTTTTGTTATTTGAACTTTCGAAGAAAGTTATCAACCCAAATTGTGGCCAAGATGGAAAATTGCTATGACTAAAGCCAACTCCCTTGCAACCCTATAAACAGCAGTTCTACGTGAGACCCTTTGAGCTCTCCTGGACCACAGCGGGCTGTGACCGGCAGTGCTCCTCTGAGTGGGGCTCTCAGAGCCAGAGAACTCTCAAGGTTGCTGTACTTAGAGGATCACTGCCGAATACCGACGACAGATCCTGGGCTGATACTCCTGCTCCTCAAGGCTCTACCCTTTGCCCGTTGAGAAGATGCAAAGGCATCTGACATGAGCACTTCACTGAACTCCAGAGAATTTTTTGCAGGTGTATACCTTGTACATGCTCCTTCAGGTCTGTGTGCATGTGTGTGAACATGTCATAGCAAATGTACTGTGTTGCTCTCTTAGAGGCTTAGGTACATTAGGTTCATATGTAAGCTAGACCTTTAAGTGAGTTACTGTTGTGCTTATAGTAAATTCTACAGAACCTTTTGTTTGATTGTTTAAATCAGGCTATTGTTTAAATCAGTGCTGTTAAGTTTAAGTGCTGTTAAACATTTAGGCCTGGACTGTTGGCCAGGTCTGGAGTTACATTTGGTAAAGGGGTCCGCTCTGAACCTTGTGACTCAACAGGAGGGTCTCCCTTATTCCTTTTTAAACCTTATCCTTTCCCTTTTCCTGTGCCCATCCTCCAAGTAGATAATTTTAGGTTCATTTAAAATTTAGATTGATTTGTTTTAGATTTTATTCTGATTTTTCTCTGTATGCTTTAACCCTCTAGTAAGTAGTAGAGTGAACCTTGCCAAAGAACTTTGTCATGCTTTCACTGTTATATTAAACCTGCTTTTGCTGATACCTTTGCTAGTGATTCTTTGAGTGACCTAAAACACTCATTCACAACATAGAAATATATTTACACTGTAATTTCATGCAAACAAAAATCAGCTGGATCAAAATGTCCAAGGTCCAAGTTGAATAAATGTTGTGTTTCTTGTCTCAGAAAGGTAGCATTACCTCGAAAACTTTTGCTAGAGCACAGTGTTTAGTAACTTAATGGAACTCCAGGCAGTAGGCCTGAAGTTTTCCATTCGTACATTCGGCAAGGATTTTGTGACATAATTCTGAGAGCAATCAATACCCAAGTCAGAAGAGGAAAAGAATTTGTATTCAGTTACCAGAGTACATGATAAAGAGAACAGGAAGGACAAGAATTATTCCTGATCTGAACTGAGAACAACTAGCAAACTGAATAGGGACAAAACACAGGCTCTGGTAGCCATCATCCACACTGTATAAATGCTAGTATGGTCCCATAGCACAGTTTGGGATGATGCAAAAAAGCACATTCCAAGAAAAACATCAGGCACAGTGTGATGAATAAAACATGACAGGGGCTGCTCCTAACACACAGTTTGAATGCAAAGTTCTGGTTTCAGGGAGAAAAGCATTTATTGTGGGTACACACCACGTCATGTTAGCTCACTTTGGGGTCGAAGAACAGACTCTAGCCAGTTTTATTTGGTAGCATGCAAAGAGCCATAATGTCCTGAATGCAGAACTTCTTGAACTGTTTTGTCAACAATAATGCTAATGGTGACTTTGTCCTGTCCTTGTTGAAAATAGTTCTACACAGGATAAGATGGAGTAAAGGCACACATGAGTTTCTCCAAAATACTGAGCAGGAGAAAGAAGTTATGTAAGAGCGATTCAGGAAAGAAAAAAAAACCATAATTTCTTGTTAAAATTCAGAAGAATGATCACTCTTGTGATATGCTCAATCCTCAAATATTGTCTTAGAACAAACTCTTACAGCTTTCATGTTCAAGTCATCATTTTAAAATTATAGAATCATCCACAAGAGTGTTCAGGACTGGGATGTAAACTGCTTAAAAGTGACTCGACCTATAAATCACTTTCACAGGTTGAGCAGCTGCATACATAAAAGCAAGGCTCTTGCAAAATCTTATTAGCAGTAGCAAAGTGGTTTTTTACCCAGAATTACTTGATTACTGCCCTGGATCAGCCAAGCATTTGAGGACTGGAAAGAAAGATGTACTGCCTTTGCAGTGGGTAGAGTTTGGAGTTTTATGCTTCTACAAATATCAACGAGGTAAACATTCCACATTTTTGACAGAACTTACATATCATGTGTACACATACACACACCCACAGCGTGAATGTATAACAGAATGCCAATATGAGCACCAGTTCAATGTTGAAGGAATATCACCTTAGAACAGAACAGAATTACAATTTCATTGTAATTTCAATATAAAACCATTAATCTTTATAAGACATTTGAGAAATATTAAGTTACCTTCTCTCATAAAATAAAAAATACGTATTGCTGACACATAGTTATCTTACTCTACAAAAAGGAAAAGGAAAACAAATTAATGCTTTAGTTCTTTGCAATCGAGCTGCCTTTTTTCCCTGCACATAGAAATCCACAGTTCCTTTTTCAGGTTTTGAATCTTCTGGTTTTGTTCAGTGTTCCTCATTCTGGTCATCTAACTTCCCATTTAGGTGACTAAAGCCAAACTGAGCAAAGATAATATTCATTATTGAAATTCAACAAAAGGATTTAGATTACACAAGTAAGAGTTAAAACAAATAATAATAATAATAAAAATAAAGCAACATGAAGAACCTATTCCAGTAATGCAACTACAGCATGTGAGGAGAACTGTAATCATTCTGCAAAGAACACTGATGAACAGATTGCAATGTAACTGCTAAGTCACACAAGGTTAAAAGGCCAGGTTCTGCAAGTACCACTGAGCCAGAACACTGGGACTGCGAGCACATTTCATCAGTGCTCTCAGCTCACTGAACGACGTGAGCAACCGCTCTTCTTTGGAATAGATGCTGGTTCAGTGGAAGCGTGCCCACACCCTGCACTTGGGGAAATACACAGATTACTACAAGACAGTGTATTTTACCTTGCCTATATGACATAAAACTTACCAGGTTGGGAATTTCAAGGTGTACTTCTGCTTTTAGAAAAGGAGTGATGTCCTTAGATTTGCTGAAAAATAATTTTGACACCTATCATAAACACTTCACCACAAAATCTCCTCAGAGTATCTGAGAAATATAATTTTGAGCTACATTTTCTGACCAAACCTGCACAGACAATTTTCACATAATTAAATTATGTACTATTTCCAAAACTTACAGAAGTTCCCTGTTTAAAGGATAAAGAAAATAGCTAGAGCTCCACCATTCTGACAAAGATTAGTTTGGATCCAGCCATTGCTTTCAGAATTTTTTAACCAGAGTATTTTTCTGATTCTGGATTTTTATCTCTCAGGTTCAGAATGATGGAACTCTCCCAGTGCTTTGAATAGGGCATAAGGAGGTTTCACTGATCATTTCATGCGACAACCTATCAAGAGCAAAAGTTGCCCCATTACATTTTAGATAAGTATTCAACAGAATGGAAAGAAAGTTTCAAAGATGACAGGCTAGTGCAAAATGGTAAATACATGATGTTAACCTACTCAAAACTAAAATTAATACCTAAAACAAGGAGCAAAGTAAAATTTTAAATGCTGTGGTATGACACAGTGACCAAATAAGGAAGGATTCAACAATATGATACAGTAGACAAATATGAAGGAAACAACCAAAAAAATTCCTATTGACTTTGATAAGGATTTCAATACATTTTTTATGAAAAATGTCTTAAGAAAAAAGTAATTTGGACTTTAACACATATTAATGACAAAATACAATAAACTTCACTTGCTTAAAATAAGTTCTCTTAATAGAATTCTAAATATGCTTTTCAATGTACAATATATTATACTGAAACAATTCTATTTCTGAAGTGTATGCCTGTTCTAGCAGAGAAGAATCTATAGAAGTCATACTGAATATAGGACACTGGTTTCGTATGGATCTTGCCATTATCATGAAGAATTCATAAAGAGTGCATATTATTGAAGGAATCTTTCATTTGCAACTTACATTGAAACACTCATTCTTCTTCTAATACGATCCAAAGACAGTCGGGTTGCTTTCTGGAGGCTGATTAGCAGCCGGCGACTGAAATAGGCATGTAAGTCTTTACAATGCTGTAATAAATAAACCATATGTTATTTAGCATCGTATTCACCTAGGAACCTGAAAATTACTGCAAAAAGATTTTAAGTCAAACCTAATAGATTTTGTCTGAAGGAATTTATGCTGTAAGCTACATGAGAAATACAAAGCAAGAAGTTGGGGGGTTGTAAGTAAGTAAATAAGTAAAAGCTACATGGAAAAGATGGAAAAGCCTCATGGAAACAACTTGTCTTATTCATATACAAAATACTGAAATCTGTTTGAAATCTCATGCTCCTTCAGAAAAGCTCTCCATATTAAAAAAAGAACAAACACAAAAACAAACCACAAAACCAAAACATGAATTATTCAAGAATATTGGTGCACATGTATCCACTTTGAATGAGACAAATAGAGTAGAATCCAACTGGATTAAGAATATGAAAATACGGCAACATGAAATGATCACTATTACAAAAAACAATGCAGACTTGTAGCATTATTGCATTTGTGCTTGCAAGTTTGAGAGTCTTTGTTCTTTACTTTCCTTCTCTGCTGAGTATGAAGAGATTGCATTCTTCATGGAAAAAGTACAAAGATAATCTTTCTTGGTGAGGTTGGAAGAGAACTATAGAAAGGATGAAAGTTCCTGTCTACCCAAGAAGGAAAGCCTGTCTTACGGCTTACGCACATTATTCTCTCCAATTTTTACACTTGCCACTAGTGTCAAGAATTTGTTTAATAAAGGTGATAATTAGAATAACATGCAGTATACGTGTGAAAGTTAAAATCCATCTTAAGTTCACTTTTTAGGTAAGCTATTTCATCATTTGTACATTACATTTGATACTGTCCATGTGATGTCTTTCTGTAACATAGATATGCAGCTACCAAAACTCAAGATCCTGTTTACTAATCCAATTGGTCTAAAAAGTAATTTCCTTATTTCCACAAAATACCTTTTTAAACTCTTCTTCTTTATCACTGCCCTTGCTATCATCACTGTGAGGTCCTTCAGCAGGAGTTTTTCCTTTCTCCTTTTCTTTACCTTCAAATGCTATATGTTTTCCTTTTACTGTAAATTTAAAAAGAAATAATTGTAATTGCATGCTTTAAAGCATGCTGTCCCCTCATTAGAGGCAAAATAATATTGACTATTTTTTTAGTAATACCTGGATCACCAAAAATTGGTTTTATTTCATAACACTTTTTCATACCAGGAATGTGGCTAAGAGTCCAGCCTGTAACCCTTAGCCTAACAAACATTGTGTGCTACCAATCTGTTACTAAAGACAGATAGGCAGACATGAATATATCAGTGGCCAAAAAATGGCCAAAAAAATCAAAATCAGTATAAACAATTTAACAAAAGACAGAGAAGTATTTTTGTGTCATATTTTTCTGTTTGCATCCTATTGAACCACGTGGAGTATTGACCCTGACTATGCCTCTATAGCTGGAGAAATCTGAACCCAGAAGAAAAACATCCTGTGAAAGGAAAGAGCTCCGTTACTGATTAAGCCTCAAAATAAAATTTTCCTTAAAATATAATATTTTCCTCCAACTATTTGTCTTGTGATGGTATGGAACCTTTTAAAATCTTTGTAAGACACCCCAAAGAAGTGGGAACCAGCCATACATGTGCCAGCAGTTGACTATACTAATTTAAACTGACCAGCCAGCAAAGCACTGGTGTTTGAGACTTAATTCTACTGTGGCAGGAAAGTTAAAAACAGAGGGACAGTACCAAATAGCTGACATAGCTGAGAAGAGAGGAACACTGGATTTCACTTATGACTGGCGGGACATGAAGGGGGAGATTTATGATGAGTGATTGAGAAAAGTGGAACTTTAATGTTCTTCCTCTAGAGCAAATACTTTGCTAATCTAAACAGAAGGACAGATTTTAACTCTAGAAACACCACCAAAACTGAATTAGCTCCATATTTCATGAGCTAGTGGTTTAGTTTAACAGTGGTTAAAGAAGGCAGAACTGTGATACCGATGAAACTGTAGTGGGAGGGAGAAGTCTGTAGAAAGTTAGCTAAAACAGATCACTTTCGATCAAATCTAACTAAGCCTACAGAACATCTTATTTAAATAAGCAACACTAACTACCTTGTGGTTGTGAGGTCTTAGATGGAAGATCATAATGCCTTTCAAATGTGTATATTAGCTCTTGCACAGCATCTTCAATGTGCATGCTTTTGATGTTCAATGACTCAGCACATTCTTTAGTATAACTCTGTTAAATAAAAACATCAATGAATTGTCTTAGTAACACTGCTTATCTTATTACTGTTCCTCTTCATGGAGATTCAAAACATTTTCCTGAATATTGTATTCATCAGACCAAAACTACTTCAATGAAACATATATATTTATTAAAATATACTTGTATATTTATAAAAATCTTCTGTTATATTATCACTATATTTTAATGCCCCAAAAAAAATCCATTTATGAAATGCAATGGTACTTTTAGGTGCTCGAAAAAAATCCTGAATATTGAAGGGAGGTCACAGTCTGAATCTGAAATTATCCAAATACTGTTTCAGCTTCCTTAATGATTTTATTTACTTGCACCGATTTGATAATTAACACATTTTTAGCCTATTCTGGAATAATAAAACTTTCAGATTTTCAAATATACTTGTTGGAAAGTATTTTTTGCCTTCTCCTTTGAAAAAACAATTTGGAAAAAATAGGGGGCAAGAAAGGACATATAGGTCTGAGGTCCTTCATACACAAAAGATCTCATCTAATTACAAAGCACTTAAATAAGATTATCTATGAAATACTACAGCTTAAGTATCTCAAACACCAAAGAACCAATGTATCTTCATATAAAATGTTTTAACCAAAATAATTTAATTACAAATAAAGTTCTTTATTTCTACATAGAGAATTATTTTTTAGTTTTATTTTCATTTACTGAGGCATTTTTTCTAACATGCCCTAGAATTCAAGTTGAAAGATGTAAAGTGGCACACACCTCATTGTCAGTCAACAGATCCTTTATTTCGATAGGACCATCTACTGGTAAGCTAACTAAAGAAGTACTTGATATTTCTCTTAATAGCGTACCAATCTGCACTTCACCTAAAATATTAACCTAAAAAGAAAAAATCACATTAATACCACACATGTATCTTTAAAGTATAACATATTCTACTTTAGAGAACTCCAACAGGTAAAAAATGTTTTGCAGAGAAATAAATGCAAGAATGTTACAGAGCAGAAAATCGTCTAAGAAAGTGAATAATAACAGGAGTTATGGTAACTTAAGGGTTAATTACAATGGCTAGACTCCCAAAGAATCCTGCTGGTTTAACTGCAGTTTTAGGTAGACAGGCAGCAATAGCAAGTCAGACCCTAAATCATTCCTGTCATGGAAGATACACTGCTGCCAGATTAAATAAAACCGAGTAACAGAATCAATATCATTAGATTCTTGTTCATGATCTTGCTGACCACAATTCTAGCAGCAAGACAGGGGGGGTCTACTGTAAATTGCTTGACGGGTTAATCTTCAGTCCTTCTCCTTCTTTTAGTCAACATAGGTTTTTTGCTGGGATTTTGGTTCTAAATTGCAGCATTATTAGTATACAGTCAACTACAGTGAATTATTTTTGACATGGCAGAATCCAAGTCAAACTGACTTCTGTTCAACTTTTAATCCTTTCTCTGAAATAGTCTGCATCTGTGATCTTGTTTCCCACAATGTACCTCATGCTTGTGTTTCATATCACTTTTTTCCTATTTGTCAATAATACCCCATTCACAGCAATCAAGATTCTAACCTAGGTTAACTTTTTAAAATCGATATAGGAGGGAAAAGTAAAAAAAAAAAAAATCATACAACCTAAATATTTAAGGAAAATACAGCATTTCTACACAAAAACATGGTTATTTCAAATATACTCAGGCTTACAAAACTGTTCATTTCTGACACAGACAACTTTTCCAGCTTTGGTTTTCAGTGGCAAACAGAGCACTTGATCATAATCCTGATTTTCTGCCATACATGAAAAGAACTAGATATACTGACCAGTGACTAACAATCTACCACAGGAGACACAATTTAAGATATTCATAGAAGAGATAATAGTCATATAGTTCAACCATCAAGCCAGAAGGGCAATCTGACTGTCACGGTAAATTCTTGAGAAAAATATAAGCCAAAACAGGTCCTCAAGCACATTAAATCAAAGAATCATAGAATACCAGGTTGGAAGAGGACTTCAAGGATCATCTGGCCCAATCTCTCTTGGCAAAAGCACGGCCTAGACAAGATGGCCCAGTATCCTGTCCAGCTGAGTCTTAAAAGTGTCCAGGGTTGGGGAATCCACCACTTCCACTGGGAGATTATTTCAATGACTGACTGTTCTCATTGCAAAAAATTTTTTCTCTTGTGTCAAATTGGAATCTTTCCATGAGCAACTTGTACTCATTACCCCTGATCTTTTCCATGTAAATCCTTGTAAAAAGGGGTCTCCATCTTCTTTGCAGCCAATCTTCAAATATTACACCGTGATGATAAGGTGTCCCCTAAGCCTTCTTTACTCAAGGCTGAATGAACCAATTTCTCTCAGCTTTTCCTCATTTATCAGGCTTCCCAGTCCTTTGATCATCTTTGTGGCCCTTCCCTGAACCCGCTTCAAATCTTCTCTGTATAGCAGGGACCAAAATTGAACACAGTTCCAGGTTTGGCCTGAGCAGGACTGAGTAGAGGGGGATGGTCAGTTTTTTATCTCTGCTGGTTGATGCAACCCAGCATCCTGTTGACTTCCTTTGCTGCAGCAGCACACTGTGCGCTCACATTGTTCGCGTGTTATCCACCAGGATGCCCAGGTACTTTTCCACAGAGCTGTTCCCCAATCAGGTAGATCTCAGCCTATGCTGCACTCCTAGATTATGTTTGCCCTTACATTTGTCCTTGTTGAACTTTGTAAGGTTCTTGTTAGTCCACTGTCCATGCCTATTCAGATCTTCCTGCAAGGTGGCTCTCCACTTTCCCACTCTGCTTGGTGTCATTGGCAAACTTTGTCAGGGTACACTTGATCCCATCATCCAGATTACTTATGTAGATACTAAATATGGAATCAAATTAATTTATAAATTATATGACAAATACCAAGACAGTAAAAGAGCACAGAGCAGCATGCAGAGAACTGTGAGGAAAAGGCATATTCTCCTTCATTGTTTTATGGGCTGCACAAAGAGGACACAGTTTCACAACATGCCTGCTCTGAATAGAGTTAATGTTCCAAAGTTCTCCACTCAACAGTTTTTACATGGAAGTATCTTTTATGCAGCTGGACTCATGGACAAGCACTCAAAGACAGGCATTGACTCTGAAAATCAGAGTGAAAGCCCCAGAATCTGAAGACAAGAAGTGGTAAAAGATTCTACTTTAAGGACAGAAGCAAAAATCAAACATATGATGGCAATAATGGGAGAGAATCATTGAGTATATCCCTATTCCAAAAAAAGGCACCCATTTTAAAAAGCAACAAAATTTCTATGTACTGTAAAAAAATAAGTACAGATTGTGTTCCAATATGAGAAATAGTGTCCTAGAAATAATTTCTGTAAGCTTTTAGTTTTATTTACCTAGTGAGAAAGTGTATGTCCTAGAAATAATTTCTGTAAGCTTTTAGTTTTATTTACATAGTTAGAAAGTGTATACCTTTCTCAAAAGCTGGCTAAATATATACAGAGCTTGACCAGCATCTTGAAAGAAAGTTTCCAGCGTCACAGATGACCAAGTCAACATGGTAAGTCCTTGCCTCAACACAGCTTCCATCTAAGCATAAAAATATAATTTAATAGAAAAAAAGCAAAAACACAACAGAAAACAATTAAAACAAGTGCAGTTATTATTAGAATCACTAACATTGCTTATGAAACAGAGTGGTGTGCAAGGGATGCTACAAGTTTCCAACAAAAAAGGTCAAAGAAATTTATGCAATAGGAAGGAAGGGGAGGGTAGTGCATACTACAGCCACGTGGTTTTTTTTCTCACACTACTGCCCAACTTTGTAGTTATACAAACTTACACAAACTCTGCAACCTTTTGGTGTGACTACGTACGACCAAAAAGGGGAGAGTTACTTAGAACAGTCACATACATACACTTGTAAATGTCTGGCAAGATAAAATGGCTTGTGGGATAGACATTCTGCATCTCCAATAAAACTGTACCTTTAGTGTAGCATATAACATCATAGTGTAGCATTCTACACCACTGAAGAGACTTAATTCACAAGGTTAATAATTCTCTCCAACCAAACTTCTATGTTAAAGCCAGAGATTTGTGGAGATAAATAGACTGCAAAGGCCATATTTTTTATTCTACTGGTCTTCTATCTCATAGGCACTAAGATTATTTGATTGTAATACACGTTATTTGCGAAAAGGCAAATTTTTAGTCTTAGAGGTCTCAGTAAAATTTATTATGTTCACAACATGCAGATCCATCTAAATATTTTAGAATTATAAATTATTATTAAGTTATTTTAACTACTTATGAGGTATACTGAAGTGCATGTAGCACTACCAACCTTACTCCTTTTTGGTGTTAGCAGATTTACAAAAACGTTTGGTGTTCTTTTACGCAGGTCTTCATAAGACTCGACAAGAACCTGTTGATTGTTAGGGTAGTATCAAGCAGAATAGTTCAAGCTTTTCTTTACTGACACAAACAATTTGTCATACAATCAAATCATCAGAAAAAGACATTGAAAGCAATGCTGTATTTGAAAACAATTGTAGAATTTGACACAGACATTACATACCTATGAATATAATTTCTGGAATGTAATGAATTTGTATCACGCTACAGAAGGAGGAATGAAAACCACCTCTGTACAACACTTTCTTAAGGCACAAAGACAGAAAAATGTGATCTTTCTCTAGAACTAAAGACAGCTTGAACTTCAGTGACCGTAACTCGCAATACCCTCTTAAAATTGAGCATCATATGCTTTAGATGCTTATATGAGGTGTGAACTCAGTTTTAAAGTATCCTTTTGTCTTATGCCATATGCACACACACACAGAGAAATCTTGTATTATACACCTCATCCCCAAGGTATAGACTCCTTGAAATAACACAATAGCAGATACTACAATAGGTATAACAAATAACTTCTCTTGCAGGTAACCTGCAAAATTTTTCACATTTTTGTGGCTCACCATATCTTCCAAACCAGACTAACTACAATGTTTCTTCTCAAAAACTCTATAAAACTTTTACCGATTTTCAGACAGTGAAAACTTTTTGTATAGCTTTAATTATTTCATGACCAAAGTATACTTAGTGTGCCATTGGGTATATGAAGTATATATTCTTATACTTAAGTATCTACCAGCCCACACAGCACTTAGCAGAGGGTTTTCAAACAAGATCTTCTATGTTCACCTGTGCATTCCACAAATTTATCTTAAACTCTTACCCAGCTTTAATCTTTAACTATAGAAAAAAATTCTATGATTAAACATATTTTCTTTTAAATTTTTTGGAACAGCAATCGTGATACGTTTCAAGTTTACCTCTAACTGCGACTTGTTTGATTTCAGTTGACTTTCCATTATTGCTATCTTGAATGCTTGCTCTGGTACTTCTAGACCCAACTTTATCATACATTTAGTTTCTCGCACAATCTCTACAATCTGGGGATCAAAATTAACCAGGAGCCTCTCGGTTTTAGGATGACGCACAAATATGGTGGATTGTAAGGCTGTAAAGACATTCTAGTATCAGTTTCTAAGACAAACAATTGTTTATTTTCTATAAATTATTATGAAATCTAGATTTGGAATATTACTATATAGTGATTAAGTATGTATGGTTACTTGTGAAATTGCTTCACGTTGTTTTCAGTTAGACAAAATATAAACCGACTTCCATCACATTAACTTTCTGCTTTTCTCTTCATAAATGAAACAAGCCTCAGATCCAGTCTTATTTGTGTCATAATTTTTCTCAGCCCAAGTTAAAAAATTATGAGATTAATTTTCTAAGGACTCAGAAACACGATGCCTGAATATCAAACATTTCTAGGCATTAAGTAATGCTTGTCCTTAGAAGGACTGGGGCAATACAACCTTATGAATTATTATAGTGGAAAAAAACCGGAAAGAATTATTAAACAGTACACATAGAGGATTTAAATACCAAAGTTATCTGTGTCACTACTGTTTACAGTCATCTGTCGAACAGTGTGCCAAATCTGCAATCTTCCACATCAAAACCAAATTTCAAGGCCAGTAATGCACTGAGATTGTATTACTGACTGCTAATTGGATCATGATTAACTTGCACATTTTAAGGGTAAATGAGGCTTAAAAAAAGTATCTGATTTGATTTGTGTTGACTTACTATTCAACAACATTTCAAAGAAGCAAGTACATATTTAATTACTTACGATATTGTAGTTGTGACATTTCCTTCAGCCACGCACTATGATAGACTACCTCGAACTCCACCAATACATATGCAAGTTTGTTGTATGACTGAACAACTGCTTTACCTTCTGGACTTTCCAAGATATTCGAATGTTTCTATTGAAACACAGTATATTCAAATTAAAACTATATCCAAAAACACCCATACCACTTGAGTTTTTCTCAGTTTAACTATTGGCTATACATAGTCTAAGTTAATACTATGAATTATACTGACAGAGTTCTTAAAAACTGTGTCAAGTATTTATGATTCAAATTTACAGGGCAATAAAGTCAGTAAGAACTTGTAAGGAATAAATATTGTATATTTAACACCACTAAGAGCAATTACTTTAATATACTGTCATAAATACCTGCAATTCACAGTGAAATGGATACTCAGTTCTACTCAAAATTGAATAACTGAAAATTTATTGTAAAAATTTTCTTTTTTAATCAGTAATAATATTTATGACTGTTTTCCTTGGAACAGATTTAGATGATCATTAGTCACTTCTGAGTGAAACAGGGAAGTGAAAACCTCTCTCACAAAGAAGTAAACTTGGCAGGAGACCCTAGATGGTTTGTAGGAGAATCATTCAAACATTTCAAGAATTCTTCAAGATTCTTTTCAACTGAAATAGTCTAGTCTGTTCTATTCCAACACTACATCTTGAATCAACAGCAAGGGTTACTGCAGAGCAGTATATACATACAAAGAAAAACGTTGCCTAGCATATAACAAGTGACATAATCATAACCAGAAACTTTACGATCACTCTACTGAAGTAAGACAGTTCACTGTTACACCTAATTTTTTGGCACATCAACTTACATGGAAATAGCTGATTGGCTCATTTACCCTTCTGAATAGCTGTCTCACCCACAATATCTTTCCTGCAATAGGTGGCATGTTTCGAGCAAGAGGAGGGTCATCTTTCTGAGCTTGGTAAAGCTACAGTAAGAACAATATCATTAAACATATGAATTAACAAAAATCTATTGAAATGCTAAACTGTTTTCTCTGGTACCACAGTTTCTTCCTCCTCCCAAACAGAATAAATTCATGTGAAGTCACACAGCAGTTCACGGAGAGAAAAATATATTTCATCCCTGACTTGGTACACTTCAAAGATGTACACATATCACTGCTGGTATCTCTCCTGTCTTCATTATCTCATACTGTTTCTCAGCTGTGCCTGAGTACACCAAAAAGCACTGTGAACCCAGGGGCTGAGCAGGCAGTATTTAGGACCAAGTCTAACACCTGACTTTTCAGCCATCTGCTGTGAAAGCAGCCTGTTGAAGGAAGTGGTGTTGGGAGAACCCTGGTGGGGTTTTCCTCCTTTGCTTGGGAGCTGGCCTCAGGAGAGGCCCAAGCTATATTGTTAACTGAGAGCTTTTTCCTGGATGGAAACATCAACACTGTTCTTCAGACACACGTATCTGACTATTAGCTAACATTTCAGGATTTTGACTTAATTATTCTTGTGGGTCCCTTCCAAATCAGGATAATTTAGGATTCTATGATATGCACTTTTCTACTAACTTCTAATTAAAATGAGTGTAGATTATGCTGGATACACAGCCCATGCTTTTATCTGTGCCCAAGATGAGAAAAAATGTCCCCTGCTCAGTGAATTGCTATGTTACAGTACAAAACAAACAAACAAAGAAAAACACCCCAAAACCCAAAAACAAACAAAAAAACCCCCTAAAATTATAATATACAAAATTTGCATTGACAATATTCAATTACTTTACAACCAGCATTGCAGTAGGAACAACATTTTATTAGAAATAACTTGCTTGGCAAAGATAAAAGGCAATCCAGTAATATCTAATAATTAGTTAGAACTAGTCAGTAGAATCAAGATATATTTTTTGACAGAAGAAGGGAGTATTTGTATCCACCCAACTTTAGGCATGCAGACGCAGGCTGTGACAACACAGACTCTGTGATGACACAACTCTTCACTAACGAGCATGTCTTCTTAACCCTACACTCTATCCTGCACAGTCCCAACCAATGAAATCCAAGTAGCTTCATGGTGACCTTGAGAGGAACTGACCAGGATGAAACCCTCTCAGTAAATGTACCTATTTTTCTTTTGCCTGGGAAAATACAGCTGAGAGTAGGCTACATGGTTTTTTTATGCAAGCAATGCTGCTGAAAATCTGTTCATCTAAACCAGTAATTAGGGGTTCAGGGATTGTTATATACAGTGTGTAGGTAGGGAAAGGACACTGTAAAGAGCTGTTCAGAGCAGCTTTGCTAGGCTACAGTTGTAAGTCACTGTTCGGAATAAAAAATTTTGTAATAAGTGCAGAGTTTATAGATATTGGCTCCTTGTGTAAGCTGGTATCATTGATCTTACAATATGTAAACATCTCAAAAAACCTTTTTCATCAGTCTGGTTTTCCACATTCCCTTTATATTCACTGAAGAAAAAATGGTCATTTGGAGGGAATTATTTAAATCTTCAGGACATGATATAAAATTGATCAGATTAATTCACTCTAGAGTAATTCATTCTTTCTTGAGTAGAAAGGGAGTTTGGACATCTAGTTCTGATGCAGATGTTTATTTTATGGGCAAACTAAAAGTTGACAGTCAAGTGATATGAGCAGTCCCCAGAAGTTAATTGTCATTTATACTTCGGTCATGGTGCACTACAAAAATCATGAAAAATTACTTTATAGTGAACATAAATGCAATTTACCTGTATTTAACATGTATTTTAGGCTGCCACAGCATTTGATAATAGCTACCTATAAATGCAAATTAACTGTAGAAACCTCATATAATAACAAAATCCAAAAGGTACAAGCAACCAATGTACACAGCCAGTAAAGAACCTGCTACTTTAAATTTAATTGATGAAGGAATAACAGAAAAGATTTTGGTTTAAAAACTAAAATTGTGATGACAAATTTGTCTTCAAAAGTAATTGTGCATATTGTATTGCCCACACACTAAGGCCTGTTTTCTGTAACAGGAAAATAGAAGTGTGATAAATTGAGCATTGTGAGTAAATTAGTGAAATAGGCAGAATAAATAAAAATAATTCATATTAAAATGTTTGCTCCTATTTTAACATGATGTTTACAATTTACTGAAAGGAAATGAAATACCTTTTTAGTAGTTTCAAGATCTGCTACGTAGTGTTGAAGAATACAACCAACTGTATGTGCTATTTCTTCTTGAAGGCATGGCATATTCAGATTTTGAAACCTGTATTAAAAATTAGTACCCAAAATTACATTTCTAAAATAATAATTTTTAAAATTTATTTTGGGGTATACGGACATTACATAAAGTAAAATAAGCAAAAAATCTAGGAAATGCTTTTGAATGTGGAAAACTTTTTTGCTTTAAGGAAGTTTAAGCAAGTTGAAAATTTCTACCCTGGTGGGTATTTAGGTTGTTGTTGTTTAGTATTTTTTAGGCTTTTCCTTTAGTATTCTCTTGTGTATAAAAATAATCTAATGAAATTAAGAAACAAAATACATTGATTCCCATAAGAACGCTAAAACAAATATTTTATCGTGATTATGTGGTTCAGAATATCGGTAATGAAAAATTCTCAATTAGGCCCTTTGTTCTAAAATTTGCTATGTTGTTTAAACTGTGATAATCAGTAATTTCAAGTTACTTTAAAATATTTTAAAACATAGTTGCCAATACCTTTGAAGTAACCGAAGTGAATTCTGTGAAGACACAATTTTTCGAAAACAGTTACGCATAAAAGTCTGTAGCTGTGCCTAAAAAATATATAATTCAGGATGGTTTTTCTGGTCAGAGATTTGTATTTTGATGATATTTTCTTAACATAGTAGCATTTGAAATTGTTACTACTTAGAGCATAAAATAGCAGCCTTCATCCGTCTATGCTTAATCTAATTAACAAATAGCTACTTTTGGTCAAATAATCTCTAAACTGTCACACAATTCTATGAAATAAAAAAAATTAGTTGCAGCTTTGTTCTGTCCAAAATCTTCGGGCTAACAAATGACTTCTACATAGAACATTCTCTCAGGTCTCATAATTTTTGTCATTTTGGCTGCAGAGTGACAATCATCTGTGAGGACTGTTTGATATATTTTACACCTTCCTTTGAAAGAAGAAGGAATGGAAAAAGCCTCCCTCCAGACGAACACAAACTCCATGCTCTTTGGAAGAACAATGTAGCCTACTCACAATCCAAAGTCTCACTGACATTCAGTTCCATAGCTTCATCCCCAAGTAAGTTATAATAATTTATAGTATTACTTACCTCTAAACGTTCAACTTCTGTCATGAATTTCACAAAATCCGTATCAAATTCTGTTACTTGTGGATCAAGGGTGTCATATGGTTTCTTTTGAAAAATGTGGTAGACATTTTTGAACTTTACTGCCATAAGATCTATACCTTCGATTGCACACAGAGTCAGTGCATTAAAATTCTGTTCTATGGCTATCATGGCCATTATCTGAAATAGATATTACATTCATGCTCATAATGAATTATTTGTTATTTCCTCTATCAACTAAAACCTAAGTTAAATAAAATAAACAACAGCCACTCCTCTAGCTACTGCATTCACAAATGTGTTGTTTCTGAGTCAAGTATCTTCAATAAAGAATGGTTAATTAATTTTCAACTTCAGTTCTCACCACAACCCAACACAAAGTGAAATAAGCTTTGTTTTTCTTAATGATAAAAAGGGGTTTTTTATGTTTTACTGCTAGATCCAATAGAATATTATGGAAAAGGAGTTAAAATATGGCATGTATATACTGATGACAAAAAGATAACTCAAAGAATTAAAAAAATCAACCCTACAGACTAGTATGCATATTGAGTGATGAAGAAATACATAAAAGACTCACAGAATTCCCACCTTGTGATGATTATAATCTTATCCCTTGTCTGCCCTTATTCTGTACCAAGAAGCACCTATTATCTTTTCCACGCAAACTCTAAGAGTGTTAGTTTAAAATCCCTTCACTGCATTACCAAGCTTAATGTTAAGACCACACCAAGCAGCAGAATCATATGAAGAATTTTGTTTGGCAGTAAACATGAGTTTTTAATCTCATTCAATAAAAAGCAAAAGCATGTTATTTTTCATGTAATTTTAAGCCTCCTAAAATAATGATCTCAGTCTAGTTCAATTAGGTTATTTCTCTCCACGCTAAAAGAGATAAATTGACAAGTTGAGAGGGCAATTGTGAGGTGACAGCATAAAGCATTGGGATGACTTACTCTGTGGAAGTGCCTAATTTCTCTCAACAGAGAGTTACAAACTCCTTTACAGGATGATTAAGAGCATGTAGGTTGGCAAGCGTCCACTTTGTAAACTGTTCTTTGGAGAGATGCTTCTTCTTTGCCATTAATAACAGCACACAATATACTCACTTTTTCTAATCTCCTACAAAAAGCTTCAGATTTTCCAAAAATGTACATTTCTGATACTTCAAATGACTTTTCTCCTAGACTTTCCAAAATCTCTTGCTTAGCTTCACGAAAGCATTTCTGATATTCTTTCAACAGATATATGCATTCCTAAAAAGTGAAGGAGTAAATACCATACTCATTATGCTATGCTTACGAGTTAGGGCCTAGAGTACTCAAACCTATTGACATTCCAAAGTCTATTTCACTAATTAGTTATCACTTAATCTGGTTTCAGTCAATAGGCAACAACAACTTAAATACAGTGGTTTTCTTTCAGTGTCTGTAGAAAATGTTTGCAACATATGAATGAACATACAGTACAGTGAACCAGAGAGTAGTGGTGACTGGTGCTGCATCCAGTTGGCAACCAGACACTAGCGGTGTCCCTTAGGGATCAGTGCTGGGCCCAGTCCTGTTTAATATCTTCCCTGATGATCTGGATGAGGGGATTGAGTCCACCATCAGTAAATTTGCAGATGTTGGTGCCAGTGTCAATCTGCTGGAGGGTAGCAGGGCTCTGCAAAGGGACTGGGACAGGCTGGATCAATGGGCTGAATCCAACAATCTGATGCTTAACAAGACCAAGTGCCGTGTCCTGCACTTTGGCCACAACACCCCCCTGCAGCACTACAGGCTGGGGACAGAGTGACTGAACAGTGGCCAGGCAGGAAGGGACCTGGGGGTACTGACTGATGGCACACTGAACATGAGCCAACAGTGCACCCACATGGCCAAGAAGGCCAATGGCATCCTGGCCTGTATCAGCATTAGTGGGGCCAGCAGGACCAGGGAAGCAATTCTTCCCCTATATTCTGTGCTTTTTGGGGAAGATAGGAACTCAGTAACTGAGGTCTGGAAAAGGAGAAGGTGGAAATGAAGTTAACATTGGCAACCAGCATCCCCACAGCTGCACATATTTTGCCATAGCATGTTGCATACACTTGATTTGTTCTTAATAGGTCACCATCAGATGAAGAAGAGGAAGACTATCTTAGCACTGAACTTTCATGATATGCCAAGGAAATCTTGTATGGGAAGCAACTGTGACAAAGTCAGGGTCTATTGAAATACCAGATTCCGCACGGTAGAGGAAGATGGTACCATATCAGAGGTATCCCCTCTTCCATATTCTCTCTTCCTCAAGATGGAGAAATACGGAATATTAATTTCTTCGTTGCACATATGGCAAAGATGCCAATTCCAAGATCAGTGATAGACCATACTGATAAAGATGAGGCCATTGTAATTTCAACAATGCCCATGGGCTAAGAATTAGGAAAACATCCAAAGCACCATAAATAAAAAGAGCCAAGAGGTGTGAAGCACTTGATACATATTGGTATGGGCTTCTTTATGACATCAACAGGTAATCAATAGGTTTGACAAGTAAATAATAAAACACCAAAATACAAACGTTGATTTTTCCAATGACTATTGGTGTATCCTGCTCCCAGACTCCATTCAAGCCAGCATCTGTAATATATGCTTTACATGTTGTGACCATTTGATTTGTAACCTAGGGCAGACAAATGAAAAAAAGTAGGTCTCAGGCTTAACAGGAAATTTGCCTGTTTCACATAATCTAACAAAATTCTCACATGCGTGTATTAATACTATCAGATTGGAATAAATTTCACCTGTGGAAATAATAGTGGCTAAACAATATATGCAATACGTACAACAAACACCCTATAAAAACCCTGAGAACACTCCCAGAAGTATATTTAAATCCCAGGACATATTTGTAAGTCCTTTAAGTTCAGCAATACTTATACTGGAGAGCACCAGGCACAGTTTCAGATCTAACAGAAAGTCTAAATTCCATAATTTATATTGATATTTGATATGATGATGATAATTTACAAATTTAAAAACCAGTAAAAGCGTTTTTACATATACATAAACATATATATAATAAAATATACATATTTTACATACATAAACATAAACATATGAAATACATATACATAAACACAGAATGTCATCAACCAAAATTCAAGAACAAAAAGAATTTATTGAATTCCAACTATTCTTCACTTACATTGTTATCTCGACACTTTGCAGTCTTATTTAAAGACTGCTCTTAAAGAATTTTTTATCCTACCAGTATATCTTTACCTTGGTTTCATGTGGCTATATAAAGGAGAAAACGTTCTTCTACTTCTCAAACACAAAAATCCAAACTTAGTAATGACATAGAGAGAGGAGTATGTGCAGATATAGAAGACATATCACAGAGGACAGGTACAGATAGATAAATTTTTTGTCTATTAAAAAATATGAACAATTCAAAATAGTTCTCCTGACATGAGAGTACTGTAAAGCAGATGTTAAGTATCCCTAACTGAAAAAAGACTGAAAACTGCCACACCAAAGGCAGCCTCAAACTTTAAGGAAATGACTGATGACGTTGGAGGTAGGACCTCCAGTGTCACCTCTGATGATCATTAAGTGGAAACAAACAATAAAGGGAGACCTTAAACAACTGGATTAAAACACAGATGTTTTCCTTGCTATTTCTTGGTATAGCTTCATGTAACCAGTTTGCTATTAGCCTCTGTAGTGAAACACTCACTCCCTTAGACCAGTAAATAATAGACACTAGCAAGAGTCAATATACAAACATGCAAAGACCCATTATATGACAGGCAATATATACCTAATACGATATATGAAGAACAGCCACAGCCATGAATAGATATAGATTTGAAAAAGCACATACTTCTTAATATCCTAGTTCAAATTGAAATGTAGCAAAATTTTATGCTGAACCCTGGGGTGTAAGAAAACAAAAAATGTGTCTGTGTAATGAGGGTGTACTGTGAATTTCTCCTGTATGCTTACTGCAGGTGTGTGGTTTACTTATGAAGGATTTCTTTGTTATAAAACCATTATGCAAACCACCTTTGCATGCAGTGAATACCTGGATTCTGCAAAAGACATTGGTACAAACACAAAGCCAGTCTCAATTTCCTCTTTAAGGAGGGAAAGTTTATGATCTGAAATTCAATTAACTTTTCAAGTATGGCTTGCTTTGGAAAACAGGAACCTTTTGACTTTCACACTTCTTGGAGGAACAGCCTAGTCAGACTGATGGCCATCTGCCATTACGTCTTCAAGGCTGAGAATAAAAGAGCCTTTGTGGATTCTGTGATATAGGAAACAACTGATCAGATTAATTTAGATCGGAAGACTAATCAAGAATATAAAAAATTAACGCTGATGAACCAAGAATAAACAGAGTTCCTTTCAGAAGAAAAGTCTGTAATCCAAGTTTAATCCTCTTGTGCTCAACAGAGTTCTCTTCCTTTTCCATACAGAACCCCACTATGTACTACAATTATTAAACAAATGTTCTAATGATTTAAACAAAATTAATTTTTCTTCTGAAAAATAAAAAAAAAATTATTCTTTTGTTATGAATTATCATTTTATTATAAATAAATTATTATTATTTNACTTACCTTTATAAGCAATGATGTAATTCTCTCAGAAGTATTGTAATACTTTGAAATACGGTGAATCATTTGTACAGCCTTTATCAAGTTTGGTATTCCCTGTGCCATTGATACCTCAAAGCAGAGTTTCAAGAAAAAATTTACTTCCTATTCTTAGCAACTATATTTCTATTCTATTGACAACTTCTAAATTATATCTCTGCCTAAGTCACATGAATCAATCTTTAAAATGCTATGTCACCTTACCAAAAGTTTTCCTATGAAAAAAGACTAACCATGCTCAATAATATTTCAAACCTCAACTAACAAGAACAATAAAAATGTTTGATCATTGGCTAAGAAATCAGATTAAAGATGTTACAAGATAAGAATAATTGTAATATGCTATTTTGATGAACAAAATTGAACACTGATTCAAAACATACAGGTTACATTTTTTGGTGCAATGGGAAGTATTTTTCTTACAGCAATTGTCTGTGATGTTGTTTTCCTTCAGGTAAGGCTGCCAAATGTACTTTCACTGTGATAACAATCTTTACATAAAATGTTTCATTCAGACACTTCACAAAACTCGTGAAATAATTTCACAATGTGAGTTTCATTAGCAAATGCCTAATTCCTTCAACCATTATAGGAAACATCTAAATCTTCCACATATTTTGTGAAATCAGTGTCCATGTTGTTAAAATCATACTGTGGCATCACAAGTACTCAGTAGCTCAAACACTTCTAAAGTATTGGGGGCGGGGAGGAGGTAAAAAATTATAATTCATTAACATTATCAGGGACTTGTCAAAGTTGCAATTCAGAACATCAAGAAAGTAATTTTGGCTATCACCCCGCAATGGAGCCAAGCTCCTGTAATTAACTTTGAGTTGCAAACTCAAACTGTGAATAGACATAGCAGGTATTTGCATTTATCAAGAGTGTGAAAGAAGTGCTATATGACATAAAAAAACCCATCCGTGTCCATGTTGTTCATCACCAACACTACCCCTGAAATGGAATCAGGAGACTCTGAGTCTATAGGTTTCCTGTTTCAATCCTTGACAAAAAATAAAACTCTGGATACTGGACTGTGTAGAAATTTCTCTGATTCAAAGCCTTGAATCAAATGTTCAGTCTGAATTTTCGTATATCAACTTAGTTCAGCTACAAATGTCACTGTGTGATACTGCATACACTAAATGCCGTATTTTATGCACACACCAAATATCATCATAAATCTGCATGTACTCCATTCCTTATTCACTAATATATAAAACAGTTGTCCATACCAGTTACTATATTCAGCTCTACACAGAATGAAGGTCTGTTTAAAACAGGATATATTTAGCTTGGAAATTACTGTTTTTAAGCTGAATATCATAGAAAATCCTATCTAAATTTAACTTGATCTCAGGAACATGATTAAACAGAAATTCATTTGTATCCAAATTGCTCCAGACTAAACAAAGAACTCTAATTAACTATCCTGTATTGGTAAAATTATGAACTCTTTAATGGGTTTGCACACACTAATGTCTGTCTTTGTTTATGATACAAAGAATTTTATCTTCATAACACCTATGAAGTAGCTCATCATTATGGCCTGGTACCTGGCACCCTCTAGCGATACCTCGAAGAGCAGAAGATAAACAGCTTAGTGACACTGCTTTTCATACTTGTCTCTTACACTATTCCATGCAACATGAGCTCTACGTTATATATTGTCAGAGTCCTTTTGCTTCTCCTCAGTTAAAACTTTGTAGTAGGATCCTAAGCTGCCAGAGATTCAAAAGAAATGCAGCACTTCCTGACAGAGGGCAGAAGGCATATAGAACCAAAACATGAAGGACTCAAAAACAGAGGAGAATGAGCACCATTTTTCTAGGGTATTTACTCCTTTCATCCTATTCTGCAACAATCATTAGGAAAATACACCTGTTATAATAATTCATAGCTATTATACCAAATAACCAATATCTTAAACTAGAACTGAATAGTGTAGCTGGACAACCAGTTATCTAAATTCTGACTAGCTGACTAGAAGCAGATAATACTGTATTCTATATTAAAACATTGTCTTACCCATTCAGGACCATATTAGGTTTCATTATTTTCTATATAACTGAAATTTTGGGACTTTGGTTACAGTTATGTGGTCATTGACACATATGGAATTTTCAGGGGAAGAAATACTTGGAGATTTTTTTACTACAAAATATGTACCTGGTTTAATTGCTTTTGAAGATAATACCAGCAGCAGCACTGACTTATTAGACAAGCATGTATATTTATGCTTATTTACTAAATAAGTATTTCAAAATACTGTATTTTATAAAATATATAATAAACTAATGCTTCAACATTTACCTTGACAAGCTTCTAGAAAAAAATCAGAAAAACTAGAAATGTAAATTAGAAAAAATTACTTTTGAGTAAATATAAGGAAGGGAAGATTTATTTTGCTCTGGGATTTCTTTGCAAATACCTAAACTATGCATAAAGAATGACGAAATGCATACTTACAACATCAGTGGTATAAAGTGGCCGACAAATTCTTTCAAGTGTGCCTAGGTATTTCACATTATCCTTTGATTCATTTGCTGCATCTGTGATTTTGCTATCTAATTGTTGCCATGACTAGTGGGAAAAGAGTACTGTGAAAAACTTCATACGTAATGAACTATTTCTTTAATTTGCACTCATTTGTCAGAAGTAAACTTTGGTAAATGAATTTTTAAGAGACACTGTCAAACCAGGCAATAAAATTTATTTTATTGTAATTATTATACATGTAATATATTTTATGTTCAACTTTGGCCGTATCCTTGAAACGTCTAGTTCTTTGTCAGAATACGTTGAGCACACAAGCACCATACCTAAATTTTCCTCTTTTAATTCTCCTTGGAAAATCTCTCTTAGATGAAATAGAAAAAACCCCAAAACCATAACCTTTATAGTAAAAAACAGCATTAAAAAAAAAAAAAAAATACCTTTAGTATTTTAGAGTGTGCAACTTTCAGAACACTAATAACAGCTTTACAGTCTTCTCCTTTGATTTGTTCGATAATAAAGTTCAATTTAGCAGACATATATTTCCAGTTCTGCAGTTCAGTTAGTGGACCTGAATCCTTAGCTTCTCTCCTTATCTGCTTGCTCTCAATCAGAACCTGAAATCCATTTGAAAAAAATATAAATGAATCAAATGTCTACTACAGCGAATAGACAAGTTATTATAGAGAAGAAACACTCTTGAGGAAACTCGCTTAAAAAGGAACAAACTGGCAGCTACTGACACATGAAAATGGTTCCCATTTGGAAAAGCGTTCTTAGTCTGAATTGCATTTAGTCATATTCTTAACCGAAATTAAGGCAATTAAAACATATGTTCCACTGCTGTCATACCCTGGGGGAATATCAGTATATACAAATATGTCTTTCTTTAATCATAATCTACGGATTGAAATGCACCAAATGTAACTTCATTTGTCCAGAACTTCAAGAACCAGTTTAATAAAAATACTAGATATCAGTCATAAATGCACCCATTTGTATGTTGATAAATGTGCAGTCAGCTCTTTTACATGTCTTTTACATTTTTATTCTTGTGAGCTAAACACACTAAATATAGTATGCCTTGTAACAAGAATATCCCTGCCTACACAGATTCTGTATTTCGATGAAGGATTCTCTCTTTTTCGTGGAAGTCCCAGACACTAATTTCTTGGATAACTGAGAACTTACCATGCAAGACTTACACAGGATAAAAAATGCCCTGCTGGGCCTGATCAAAAATCTTTTTAAGAGCAGTATTTCCCACCATGAGTGGCAGCAGAAACTTAATAGGTAATGTACAATTAGGTAGGCTCTGTATACACATGTGGTCCTCACCAGTGTTATTAGTCCTGCAACCCTCTGTTTTCTTCTTACTATTTGTGTATTAAGTATTCAGAAACTCTTATTCTTGTTAGACTGTAAATTCCTAGGCATAAGGACTGTCTACTCAACTTCACTTGTGCATAGAAGGAGAGCACTTGTCTTAATTTGGGTGGAGATGCAGCTGAAGCATTTGGCTAACTTCAGGCAAGTCTCACATATAATTTATAAATATTTATCCATATTCATGCTGAATTGATGTGCTAAAACAACAACTTACATGCTCAATTTGTCTATACCAGATCATAAGTACTTCCTCCAAATGGTGAACTGTGTCATAATTGTCAGCAGCTGCAGTTATTTTATCAAAGGTCTGGAGTTCAGAAAAATTAATGTCATCTATTTTTTTCAACTGAACTGTTCCTTCAATGCTTGCTGCAGCACCTGAGAAAGGGCAATTACAATATAGAACCAATTAAGATGTTAAAATAAATTTCCATCAGTCAAAGCAATTTAAATTTGAAAATATACATCTGCAGTAAGTGTTGTTTCAATATAATAGCACTTTACTGCACTCACATAAAGCAGAAAATTTTGATTTTAAATGCAGTGATACTTTTTAAAAGTAACATATCACTATTTTCTTAAGAAAACAATCTACCCATTAATATATTATGCAAGTAACTGGTAATTTTATTTTTCCTTGAAGAATGTGAAAAGTTCCTTATCTATGCACTACTGCCTTTAAACAGAAATCCTTAAGTAGAATTCCTCTAGTTTGTTTCCTAAATGTAATGCTTACCTCCTAAAAAGGAAATGTATCTGTTAATTGTTTCCACAAATTTCTGCTTTTCTTTTGTATCCTCTTTGGACTCGTCTAAAGTACCCCAATTACTTGTTGCAAGGACAGCAGGGAGAAAAACCTTTTCTATTATATCCTTAATACCAGGTATGAGGCCATCAGTAGCATCCAAAACACCAAAGGAAATGTCCTGCAGCATAAAAAAATGATTGTTATCAAAGCAGTAACTTACACTAGAAGCAATATTATAAGTTCAGTGTATTTTTATAAAACCACTCCAATATGCCAAACAAAAACTTAAGGAGAGAAAATCATTACAAAAGACACCTACAGTGTGCCCATAAGATAGTGCTTTCAGTAAAAAGGGGAAGTCAATAATTATTTAATAGAGTTTTTAAAAGCTGTCAGCTTATGCTTTTGTTACTTCAGTTATTTCCCTGTCACATAGAGTTTGGAGATTTTCAAACAGTAGAAAAATGTCCTCACCCACAATTAGGTACTAATTCATGAAATGCAAGTAGCAAAAAAATCTCTGAATGTCCCTATCTGAAATTATATTAGAAGCAAATTTCTGACTGAATAGATATTGCTTTGAAACAGGTTAAACTTTTTCCTGCTCTCCAAAACAAAACTTTACAAGGTCTGACTCTTTCTAATATTCCAGTCTTTTAAATGTCCTTCAAATAAGCAAGTATTAACATATATCATGTAACAAACCTCCTAGAACATAAATTTCCTTTCCTTATCCCTTCAGCATTTAGAATTAGTTTGGAAGGAATCTGATGCAAAAGTAATATTTATGACCAATATTAAAGCTCTTGATAAAGATAGATCTTGTATCCTACTTCTAATAGTGTTTTTTCTCTTTCACCTTCTTAGCTCTCAAAAGGAATGGAATAATTTAATATGAAACATAAAGCATGTAAACTAGAAATGAATTATTCGTCTGAAGAATTTGAAATAATACTAATTACAAGATACATACGTAAAACTACTTGTTATCAATTTACAGTCCCTTAAGCACTGTCCAAATACTAAGATGTGTAGCTGTGAACGATAATGAAGCTCACACTTATATAAGAATTTGTCTTGTAAAGCAGAAAATCTCATGCCACATAATTTGCACAGGATAAATGTGTATTTTGTATTTTGTTTATCAAATACACACAAACCAGAAAGGTACAGGTAAACTTTTTGTCTCCTAGTATTTGCAATAAAGTCTTCTCAGTGTTTCCTTGCAGTTTAGGGATTTTGATCACAACTAAAACATGCTTAGCAGTTTTAACCTCTTCAAAAATATCTAGGAGAGTGAGAAATTCATCTAAATGCTGATTACTTTACCAATAATCCTGTAAGACACTAAATTCACTAGTATTTGCTGAAGCAATATGGCTATTCAATGTTTACCCAAAATGGAGAGCAAAGCAGTTACCAGTAACTTTAGTTACGTGACAACAGTGAAAAAAATAATGAAACAAAAACCAGCTGCTTTTAAAGCTTTTAGTTTTTAAAATATATGAGAGAGTACCTCATGTATAGTTTTGTCATTTACGGAGGTGTCATTCTTATAGCGAACAAAATATAAACATAGTCCTGTGATTTTGCCTGGTGTCTTCTCCACATAAAATTGCGAAATTCTACTTCCTTTTGCAGCACCTGGAATTACTCGACCACACTCTGAAAAGGAATTTCATAGGTATGACTCTTTTTAAAAGTGAGGGTATCATAAAATGCTTAAAATCAATATAAGGAAATACAATTGAACATATACATAATTTCTTCTTTTGTAAGAGAACAAACACCAGCATAATTTGTAATTAATAACCACACTATTAGAAATCTTCACCAGATATATAATGTGTATCTTACAAACCAATTTTGCCACATTGTAATGCACTGAAAAGGGAATTTGCTCAGGCCCATCATTCTGGAACAATTTGCCCGTGACTTAGCTACTTTTTTTTCATTTATCCTATCAAAAAAGATGTCAGGTCTAAGTGAGAAAATAGAGACTATGAGATAGCCTTGGGTCCTCTGTGAATATATTCCTTTGCAATTTGATAGCTCAATATAAATAAGTAACGGAACAATATGTGCAGTGATTAGAGGATCATTAGGGATTTCAGACATTAAATTCTAATTCTCTACCACGCGTATGAAAACTGAAAATACTATAATAAATGCAAATTCAGAGACAGGTTTTATGAAAGTGCTTTCTAATGAACTGGGGGCAAAACTCCCATATGAAAAAGTTAAAACCAATTCAGTATTTCAGGAGAACTTCTCATAGCCTTTCTTCCAGGAGTGGCTAAAATTGAGATTTTTTATTTCCTAAACAATTAGACTTGGACCAAGCATTTAAAATATGAATTTTCAGTCCTCAGAGCAAAAGGTTGCAAAATTCTGAACAAGCAAAAGTAGATTTTATTCTGAGAAACCTCAAACAAAGTGAACAATAGAATGCACTATTACATCTGGCTGTATAAATATTGCTAAATATTTACCTACTCCTCGTGCATCTCCTTCTTGATAGAAAATTTTCAATGATTTTTTTCCTCCCTTGGCAAGAAACGAATCAATGGCCTCAAACTGTTAAATCAAAGAGTGAATACTTGTTACTCAAAATATTTTTATGTGCCTTTAAGACATGCAAAACTAATTTGACCATGTTTCTGTTTAAAGTTTTGTTGGCATGCAATGGTTATCCTCAAATATTGCGAGAAGATAAAAACCAACATAATAGATACTTCGAATATTGCCTTAAGTACTGAGCCTGCACACACTGGTGGCCCAGCTCCTGGCAACTGTGCATTAAACATTTGTGGGTCTTGTCCAGTAACACAGAGACATCGAGGGATAGATAGTCTGTAACTCACAGAGATCTCTAAGTATCACCTTGAAGTGCCTCGTCCTAAGAGCCTTGGAAACACAAGCACTTTTGCATGACTTGACATACCCTGCTGTTGTTATTGTACCCCTTAATGTAAAATATTGATTCCTATAGGAAGAATAACATGACATGTGAGCACTTTATTCTCAAGACATGAATGGGACATGAAACTTTTTCATGATGACAAAGGTTTTGCTGACCTCTGGAAGGACAGTGAGATCACCTCTGAGGGAGACCATGCTGCCCCACAACTAGCTGGCTGTACCTGTCAATAAACTGGCCACCCTAAACCACTACAGGTCTCTAGATGTCCATTTTGATTTAGTCTTGTTATGCAAGGTGCTGTAAGATAGTAAGAATGCAAAGCTTTGAAACAAATACTGTTTGTATGTGGATTGTCATTCTGAAGAAGTTGCCTGAAATTACAGCTACAGTTTCCAAAGTCTGAATTTTCAAACTGCCCTAGAAAATTCGTATGTCCTGGTAAAACCAGGCTGTGTGATTTAACAGGAAGTTAAAGAACAGCAAAGCTCTGAAAAGCACTAAAAAAAGATCAGAAGATACTGAATGATCTGATCAAAATACAGCTTCTTTCACAGTCTCTGTAGTTATCTGCAAGGACAACTAACTCTACAAGATGTGACTGGGTATTCAAAGTGTCCAGCCGACGGGCTCAACCACGGTAGTGAGTCCTCCTGTTTCCTCCCCATCAAAAAGAAAGGTCAGAAGTTTAGCAAGCAAGTATGTGTGGAGATGCATCACCTGTTCAGGGACAAAGGATACTCTTCTAGATGTGGCATATTTCTTACGAGCACTTTTTTTTCCCCAAAATAAACAAATATTAAAGCTGAATCAGAACAGTGATAGGAAAATGAGTGACACCCAGGTGAACAGAATTTAAAGCCACTCTTGTGAGAAGACAACATTGCATGAAAATAAAACAAAAAAAAGCAAGCCAGGTATAGAAGTGCATTTCACTTTGGTAAATAGGCACTAGTGAATAACAAAGTTAAAACAGAAAAATACATTAAAAAAACCCACCCCCAAAATAGCGAAAGAAAAAATTGTTGAAGTGCTGAAAGCGCAGTGACAAAAACCAGGAAAAAATTCACTACTACAAAAAGTACTCCAGCTTGTGAGGAAGAGGAGGACAAAACAGTAACTTTTGGGCTTGTACGATTCTACACAGACAGTAAGACGTGAGCTGTCCCCACAGTTACTGATTCTGCAAAGAGTTTCTCTTTCGAGTCCTTGTGGTGCTCACACACCCACGGTGTGAATACATATGCAGGCTAACACTTTGAGGGGCAGAACCTAACTCACAGATGTCAGAGACATATGTATATGGGAATTTATTAAATGACAATTTGCTGAGGGACAATGTTGACAGAGCCCCAACAGCCTAAACTGTTTATAAATAAACTAAAACTGGGAGCAGGAAAATGTCCAACCACAAAAACTTTTCAGATGTTCCTGGTGACAGCCAAAATAAACCCAACCCAAACCAACCAAACCCAAACAAAAATAAACAAAGAGAAAAACCCAAACCAACACCAAATACAAAAAAAACCTCCCTCAAGAACCCAAAAATTTCTCAATTTCTAAAGTGTCTGGATTAGTCAAACTTGGTGTGGAACAGCAGTTTCACATGAAATCAGAATGATTTAAAACTATATATCATTTAGCAAACAGAAAAAAGGGACAATACTTAGCACACCTCTATGTTGTGTAAGCAGAAAAAAACCCCAAAGGCTAAGTACATTTTATGATATAAAAATATCAATAAACAAACAAAACCCAAACAAATTTGGATTAAGACTAAATTTGGCTTGTAACTCCACAACTGAAGTTCTAAGAATTGATTTGTTTGATCGAAGGAGGTATTGTCTGTCTGAGTTTTAAATACTCAGTCAAATCACTCTAACAGACAATAATAATTGTTGCAATCAGATGCAACAACAGTCAAATAACAACAATGCAATCAGAGAAGTCGAGTCATATCTTTTCACAGCAGCAGTACCGACTTCTGATAATCTACTAAAAGTACAATTTAACTGTTTGCTCTGAATTGTTTAATCACTTTGAAACAGCATGAAAGACAACACTAAAGATACAAAAATAATGAAAGCTTTGAGAAGTTCCACAGGTTTGGGATCTATACACT
Source organism: Pachycephala philippinensis (assembly GCA_013397055.1). Classification (NCBI taxonomy): domain Eukaryota; kingdom Metazoa; phylum Chordata; class Aves; order Passeriformes; genus Pachycephala; species Pachycephala philippinensis. Next base: position 55,316 of record VWZT01000626.1, read on the forward strand.
CTACAAACCCACTTAACCCCATCTTTAAACATCCAAGCATAAATAAAGCACTCAAAACTCAAATGGTTTAGTGGGTCTTTTAAACATAATTATAGTATTTAAAAGGTGCGGGATTAATCTTCCTTCTTATTACTAATAACACTCCTAATTTTCAAAATGTTCCCATGAAGTTACACATTTTTGCAGAATCTTTGGAATTTCAGTGAGAACTTGCTTAACAAACAAAAATTATCATAATTAGAACGTAATAATGTCAGTCTGAGATGGATGAAACTTGTTGAAACTGGTAGATGTGAAAAGAAACCCTTTGGTCAAAATAACAGCAGTATTTATATTTTCCTTGAGGTAAAAAAGATGAAAAAGCCACAATCAAAAACCTTGGGGATATTTGCAAATCTGCCAGGAAACTTAGCTGAAATATTTAGTCAGGTATCCTTTTAGATGAATTGTGTGCCTTAGTAATCACATTTTGTGGCAGAAACAATCAAAATTATGGATAACACTTTGTATCAAAGGGGTAATTTGCTACATATTTCAACTAATAATTTAAATCAACAAGCAAACAGAGCGGACTCACCGAAGGGATGTCCAACATGAGCTCTTCCACAGTTGGTAAGTCTAAGCCTACCCCAGCACTGAGAACTTCAAATATGTATTTATATGAAGAATTAAGTTTTGCTCTTCGATCTTCTCTTGCTGCTTCATACTGAGCCTAAAACATTAAACAAGTCTTTCAAGCTAAAAATACACAGAGTAATCACAACAATGCCCTGCTACTTAACTTGCAACTAATGCTGAAATCTACTGTCTTGTATTTACAACTACATAAACACCCTAATCTTTAAAAATACCTAAATTTTAAGAGGCTAACAGAAGAACAAATTATAAAGTATTATTATAAGATGTGAAGTCAAATCTTATGATATGTCAAGGAAAAATAAACATTAAGAATAGTACAGCTAGATTTTAAGATTTTTATGTGACATTAACTGATTTCATTGTTCACAATCAAAATTTCAATTTATTAAAATAACACAGAAAGGTTAAAACATCCATTTAAAATAAAGTATCTAGGTGGATAAATATTTGCAGGAACTACGCTGACTACAGCTTTGCTTCAATGTAACATACTCAGTTAATATCTCCAGCTTCCTACCTCTATTACTTTAAAATTTTAAAGTATTACAAACATAGAAAAAGAGTCACTTTCTGACAAAAATAATTTAGTCAAAGAACTGAGTCTAAACAAAAATAAAATAAATAAATAAAAAATTTAAACTAATGATTAATACAAACTGAATTTAATAATGTGAGGAAAGAACCAGACGTTTACAACCTTTCTTCCTTTGAAACTTTGCACACTCGGAACTCCACTAGGGCGGTAAAACTTAGACAAAGTTTGACTTCCAAAAGAACGAGACTCTTGAGAAGAGGAAAGGCTCGGTAGTCGAGCAGAGTGAGAAGATCTGGCTATATCTTCTGCAGTGGCTGAACCTTTTTTAGTATTTTTTTGTACTCCCGCCATTCTAAAATCTGAAATTTGAAAAAAGAAGATTCTGTTTATAACAATCCAGACATTTCAAGTCTACCTTTTCCAGAAGACAGGAGCATCGCAAAACTGACTTTCCAGTAAATTAAATATAAATTTAATAGTCTCATCAAGTCGTCTTCCAGTTCTTAAAATGCCAGACATTTATATACATTTTATCATTTATATCATTTTTATGATAGGTTACAAATGTCAAGATGAAGATTGAGATTTTTTTTAAAAACAATTTTTCCTACACTTGTGTTTTGTGGAGTGAATGCCTTTCTATATAACAAATATGTTTTAAAATATAATTTCAGCGCATATCTGATTACTGACAAGTAGAAAAGGTTTCAAATACAAATGACTTCTTTAAATTTGAGTTTCTAAAATACATACACAAATTCAGCAACTGAGATTACAAAAAGACTTGCATACACAGAAATTACTATGCTACTCATTGTACTATTACAATAAGGATCAAGATAACAATCAAGGATACCTTAGTAGTTTATTTGAGGCCTAAGGGCAGCCTACCACTGCTGTAACAGTGTTCTATACCCTCTTAGACACTATTACCTGATTCGGGAAATAAAAAGTCAAAGGTGAAGCTGACATGAAAAGCAACACCTAAAAAGCAACACCTGGTAGTACAGTACTAGCTCCTTATTTTTGCCCATGTAACAGGTAACAAATCAGCTGCTGTTCTATGGTCTTAGGCATGCAATCACCTGCTACAGAAAGTGTTCATCTCTTTCTTGAAGTAAAAATACCACCAAACAACAGAAAACAAACTTTTCGGAAAGCCACCAAAAAAGAAAAAAAAAAAAGTGAAATCTAAATTAATTATATTTATTTCTTTTTCTTCATGTTTCTATGACTGGCCTGGTTATCTACAAGGCTAGCAGTGGTGCTTTCCTCCTTGAGTATTCCACTCAGGTGGATTAGGGCTGGATGCTGCCTTTTAACTGGTTCATTTTTAGCTGATACTTTCTCCTAAAGCACAAGATGAGACAGGTAGGGTTCTCGCATCTTTCTTTAAACAACCCACAAAGACTACATTGGATCCTGGCATCGTCCCTGGCTCTCCAAAATCTGTACTCAAGATACCTGGCAGCTCAGGTGAGATTCTCACACTTTTCAAAAACCTGTATGAACTCCAGCTGCCCACCTCTCCCGGCTGGAATAACAAACATGCTTTCATGTCAAAAACTCATTTCCTTCCCTCCAGGGTGCCCCAAACCTTCTCTACAGGACCTGTTCATTCAATGAAAGTAGGTCTGGCTTCTAGCATGCATCATCTTAGGAGGGTTGAAGAAGGATGAGGTGAGAGAAGCAAGGAGAAGTAGAGGATTCCCAAGCACTGAGCATTGGGAATACAGCCTTTTGGCTCTCTTAAAGCTGAGGTGCCTTAGCCCGCACTTCAGCTTTGGCAGAGAGATGCAGGCGAAGACCCTCACCGACCTGGCCGGAGCGGTGTCTCCTCTCAGGGCGGGGAGAGGGGCGCGGCCCCCCGGCAGTGCAGCGCCCGCCGGCGCTCCCCTCAGCGGGCGGAGCGGGCGGTCCAGCGCCCGCCGCGGGCAGAACCCTCCCGGCTGGGCGGCGGGGCCCGGGGCAGGGCCGGTACCGGGAGCCCGTAACCGCTGCGGGCCCAACGCCCGCCCAACCGGGAGCCACGGGCGCGGGGTTCGGACGGCGCTGCCGGCGCCCGCCCGCTCTGCTCGCGCCTCGGGCGGCCGCGCGCACGGCCCGCCAAAATTCGACCCCCAGGATCCCAGCCGCCATTCCACCGGAAAGGTCTCGTGTACCCGGGAACCGCTTGCCCGGGCGGTTGGTGTGGTTAAATGTGCCTGTGGAAGTTACTCGAGTAACTCAGACCAAGCGCTGCGTTGCAAACGTGCTTTCCTCTGGGTTATAAAACGTGCGGGGTTTTTTGGGTTTTTTGTTGTTGTTGTTTTGGTTTTTTTGTGGTTTTTTTGTTTGTTTGTTTTGTTTTGGTTGGTTGGTTTTTTTTTTCCTCCACAGAGTATTCAATCCTGGTTTTCATTCTGCGTTTTTGAGAGAAATATTCTCAGGAAAATTAATCCACAAACACCAGAGGTTTACGTCCAAAAAGGAAGCAGAGGAGTCCCGTAACTTTATTCAAATAAAGGGAGAGGTCATCGGCATTTCCCACGGGGTCTCTCAAATTGTTAGAGGACGCAGCCTCCTTTTTATCGTAATTTCCCGGTCGCATTTCCCTCTCTCTTTCTTCATTGGCTGAGGTACTTGAGAGGTACAGACTTCCCGAATCGCTTAATACAAACCCATTTCTAATGTGTACTCCTCCCCTATTCTTTTCCTTGTGTCTCTGTTCTTTTTCTCTAAATCCAGGGATTAGCACAGTCTTGAATTAGTAACAGTCTGTGTCAATTTAGTGAAATTCCTATGGAATTTATAGTTCCTCCCATTGCTTCTTCCACCTCTCAGTATCTGGCTTGATCTACCATCAGGTCCACAGTTTGTTTGTAAAGACACCTCCTTTTCATTCCTTTCAATAGCATCCTTCACTCTTAGGTCTGAAATGATATTTTTGTACTAAAGGCCAGTGCATAACTCAGACGGGTGAAAAGACAACTGAGAAGGGGCCTCAGCAATGTGTATAAATATCTAAAGGTGAGGGGGGAGGGTGTGCCAAGAGGATGTTTCCAGGCTGTTCTCTGTGGTGCCAAACAATAGGACAAGGGATAAAAAGCAGAAAGTGATGCACAGGAAGTTCCACCTGAATATGAAGAAGTTCTTTGTGTGAGGGTGACTGAGCCCTGGAACAGATTGCCCAGAGAATTTGTGGAGTGTCCCTCACTGGAGATATTCAAGAACCATATGGACACAATCCATGTGCTCTGGGATAACACTGCTTGAGCAGGGAGATTGGAACAGATCCCTTCCAATCTGCCCAATTCTGTGACAAATGCTACTTGAATCTTTTCCCAGCGCCTGGAGGCAAAAGCAGAAATCAACCTCTGTCAATACTACACAGAGGCTGCTATGAGTATGATAACAAGGCAAGGCCAGGATTCCCAAATAGCCTGACAGTAGCCAGGACTTACAAAAGCAGCACCATTCCAGTGGAGCTGGGTTATCAGCTGTGTCTGCTCTCGCACTGGTGTGGTACCCTTGGCCTGCCAGTGGCAACTGGAGGGATGTATCGTCAGGTCACTGTAGGGGATCCTCACTTTCATGCCATGTTTCAGCTAGGTAATGCCACAGTCAGGGAAGCTCCTTCCCTTTGGTCCTTATGCTGTCCTGAACACAGGCTTGTTACCTGTGCACCATCAATTCATACACCGAGGAGAGGTGTTTCTATTTTTTATTCTAGTTTGGTCAAAGTAGGGAGCTGGGTAGTAACTCACAAAATGCTGGCTCCCCAATCATCAAAACTTTACACTATTTATAAAATTCAACAAACAAAAGCATCAGCATTCATTGGTTAAAAATTACATAACTTTGCTATTAATTAGTACTCAACCCCATATTTGCTAGTTATATCTCTCGCTTCTAATGATAATTAGTCCACGGGCACAGTTCTTCCTTACATTTGAGTCTGGGGTCTGTTTTGAGTAGATGGTCAATGGGTCAGTGGTCGTGATTGCCCACTGCCGGAGTTACTTTTTTCCCAGTTGCTGTTCAGTTTTCCTGACTTCGCTCCTGGTGGCTCTCGTCCAGACAGCCCATTCATCTTGGGACTGCCTTCTCTTTTCCTTAAAACTGATTAGCCAAGCATACGACGTTCATAATGCAATTACTTGATCATAACTGTCCAGATATAGCTATTGACTAACAGCAAAACAAAAATTTAAAAGTTGGATTCAGATCTTGAGGGGCTGGCTATCACTTACGGAACGAACTGGCAGACCTCCGTCTTGACCCGCCACCTTCGCACCACTCCTCGAGCATCCTTGCGAGGGAGCGGCCCGGCCGCTGGCGGGGCGGGGCGGGGCGCAGGGCCGCCCTCC
>VWZT01000626.1:70338-81786 GCA_013397055.1 Pachycephala philippinensis
GGCGGCTCCGGCCGCCGTCTTTGGTCCGCGCCCGCCTCACCTGCCGCCCCCTCGTCTTGCCCCTGGCTGGCTTACCAAGGCCGTGTTCTGGCTATCTAATCCGAATTTTATTTTTTTAAAAATATGAATTCAGTATTCTGACGCTCTCGCGGTGCTCAATGTTTTCCCCGGTGCTCTAGTGTCGTAGTAGTTTAACCACTCTGCAAGTTACGCACTACTGTGATTCATTGAAATTACTCTTAACTTAGAAGACGTATTATCAGACTTTAAAAAACAAAGTTGATGTTAACTTGTTAGCAACCCGCCGGTACAATGCTCTTTGCTCATGTTTTTAAAGCGCAGCACGCAGACCTTCTTAAAGCCCTGTGCTGGAATCACTTAAGTTTTTATGTGGTTTAGGATTTAATTTGAGCCTCCTCACAATGCAGGTGTATTTGATGTGTCTTCTGTTACAAATCTGTAAATCAGGTGCTTGAACTGTTCTCTTGAGATGTTTACTCGTACTTAACAATAAAAGACCCCAAAAATTTTCATGAATGGCTTTTGAATATATTTTGGTACCACAGGCCAACATGATAACATACATTACTTATAGGGAAGATATTTATGTATTACATTTTGTTCTTCAAAAACCAGGAGATTTTCCTTGTCAAATTCCTGGTTTTGATATGCAGGATTAAGGTGTGATGGCTTTCTAGTTCATGACACTACCTAAAAGTATTTTTTTCTACCTTCTCCTCCTTTGTTCTCTTAAATGTATCCTATAAAGAAGATTAGAGTGACTCTTACAAGAGGATTCATAGATCAAGGTGTCGTCTGCTTAGCAAATTAAATACAGTTTATTTTTCCTCCTGGCAGATTTGATGGGAAGGTTAACAATAATTTATACTTGTTGAGAGAGACTCATTATGTTGGTTATGTATTTAAGCAAGTAAAGCCTCTATATTTCTGTATTACCTCACCCTACAGTTTTGTTTTGTTTTCCTGTTTATAAAAAAGGCTTGTGCAAGAGAAAGATCTGCAACTGCCTTAAATCTTATAAAAAAAAACAACGACCAGAACCGCAAAAACCTTTAGCTAGGCAAGAACAGTTGGAGAATTTTGGCTGTGTAGGGAATAATGCGTGTGTGATACAGTTTGTATAGACCTGGTTTAATTAGGACACCTATGCGGGAAAATGGTGTTTTCAGAGACATCATTCTTGTATCAGAAATGTCAGGATGAAATTTTTGTGGCTTAAAATGAACAAGTGAATGGCAATATGTTACCATCTTCTGTGATGGTTAAAAATATGAATGGTCAAAACTAAATAATGATGACTCAGAAGAGAAATTCTATTGCTGTATTTTAATGTTTTTAGAAGTTTTTTCATAAAATTGAAGGTTGTTAAAAAGAATTTATTTCGACAAAATTTGAATTGAGAAATACGCATTGCTTTCACTTTCATCATAAGGCTTTGTGCTCACAGTTTCTGATGGTGTGTATTTCATGCATTGTTCCAGGAAATGGTCCAGTTGTTGCTGTGCAGCTGGATGTTGCTGAATAACGTTTCTATGAGCTTGCTGTTCAATCTGCCTGTTGTTCAGAATGGCAAAGAACCCTAATTTCCCGGAAGCTGGGAATCTGCCTACGGGCTATGTTCACTGTAGGTCTTCAGACAGCTTCACTGGTGAGTGGATCAATGTGTTTTCTTGAGATTTGAATGGTTCGTTGTATGCCATTTTAACCAGGTGAATTTACATATGTGTTAATAAATAATCTGCACTAAGTATATTGTTCTTTGTGCTTAGCTAAAGTTACTCCTGCTCTTCTGTCACAGGAAAGCGTCTGAGTGGCATGTAAAACGTTAACACTACAGCACTTAAGTGACGGGAATGTGTTTGCAGATGAGCAGGGCATAACTTCCCATATGCTTTGAGTCAAAACATTTTTTGGTACTAAATTGCTGTTTAGAATTCTATGATTGGATGGTGTGATTAGTTCCCATTAGTGTTACCATCTGCTTTCCTTTTAATCCTTTCACAACAGAAGGGTTGGAGATGAGACTTGAAAGTTCTGTGAATTTCACTTACTCTAGCTTTCATATTATATTTATAAAGTCATACGTGTTGATTATGTTGTTTCTATATTTGGCTACTAAGTATCAAAACTTGTTTGTTTTTCTGTTACAATTTTCACTCATGTTCAACTTTGTAACTTAGAAGTACAAAGGAGCTACTGTAGCAATGGTTCTGACAGAATCAAAGTATTTACACTCTGAATGTTGAAGTATGTACTGAAAATTTGTTTCCTGAGGTGTTTGTTTATTGTGAACTTGTGAGAGCAAATTATTTTTTATAAAAAGACATATGTGTATCCATTGAAAATCCAAACCATAGTATTTGAACCAGTGGTATGTTTGTACAGTAGTGTTACTGTTACACCTATCACATTCTGGGAGTCTGTGGTAATAGAAATTGAAACTAAAGTAATACTTTGCTAGAATTTATTTACAATACATGAAGTAATTATGAAGTAATGAATTACAGAAAAATTGAAATACTACTCAAGTGCCATCCAATAAACTGAGAACCAATTTTTAGAGAAAAGAGCAGTGTAAAAGAATTACATTTAAGAAAATTCACTTTGTGTATTTCTGATAAAAATATTATCTTGCTAGGTACAAACTAGAGGAGGTAGGAATTAGTTGTTTTAAGGGTATGAAATTATTTGCTCAGTGTTTATAATCCAGATTTACTTCATGAAAAAATTAATTCTAACAATAATCGGTTCACTTGCATTTATTTCTAAAGTTTTGATAGAGTTACCAGTTATGTAAGCGTTCTTCACTTATTTTATATAAAATTTTTCTTCAAATTTTTCATGATTAATTACTTATATTCAATTTTCTATGTCTGGTAGAAAAACAACACTTCCATGTTTCATTGAAGCAGCACTACTTTTCAGAGGATTCTTGAGTGTTAGCCTAAATGAGAGAGGGAAGAGACTGAATGCTGAACTTCCATTGCAGCTGAGAGTTGTTTAGTAAGGATGTCATTCCTGTTTTGCTGTTGTTGCTGCATTTTCTAGATCATGTTTTTGTATCTCATAACATGTTACAGATTGCTTACTGAGTAGAAATACAGGAAACTGAAAGCTTGGAGGGGGTGGTTGTTTCTCCAGGCACGACATGCATTACGTGATATTGCATGCTGCCTTACATAGTATTGCATGTTGCCTTATGTAATAAATACTAGGCTGCATTTTTCACATGCTCACTGTTGAAGATGGCCACCAAATAGCATGTCTTTCAGTGGGGTTAGAGAAGTGGTTTCGTAGGCCTTAGGACCTAACAAATGCCTTTTCAGACTGTTGCAGTTCTAATGGTGCCCCTTGAAATCACTGAGAAGACTGTTTTGTTTGTTTATTTCTGTGTCATGACCAAAGCTGCAGCAGCTGACTCCTGAAGCAGTTAATTAGCTCTGAATACTTCCTGGAAATAGGTTATGGTGCTGGCAACAGGCTTGTAAATGGCATGTTCTTTGACTGCCAGGAAGAGTAAGCACCTGTATTCTCTGAAAGGGTGATGTTGTTTGATGACAGAAGATGCCAGAGGGAGCTTCAGGAAGGGTTTTGCCCAAGTTCTTAGCAGCATCCATTTTTTTTTTTTTTTAAATCATAAATAGTACTTTTGAATAACAACTAGAAAAAGACATGTTTAGTTATACAGGGAAGTTGTGAGCTCATAGCAACTTGGCACAACTAAAGAGGTTATTATATTTTACTTCCTCAAACAAGAAATGTACAGATCGCTTTAAGGGTTGCCTGAATTCATACCATTAATTAATCCAACCTAGAAAGATATGAAGTCATGTGTTATTTGGTTATATATTTTGAAGGCAGGACTGTCTCACTCGTCTGCTTTATATGAAAAATCCACAATACAGACAAAGCTTGTGTTGGAAACCTGTACTAGTAAACAATAGATGAGTTGGAGTGTTTCTTCAATATACTGGTGTTACCCATAGAGCACAGAAAAGGCATGAACATGGTTTTGTAAAGGTGACAGTGCCCAACACTTTGGGTCATTCAAGCATTTGGAAGGCCTCCTCAGCTTGTAGCTGTCATTTGAGTCCTGTATTTCCTGTGCTCAGCAGGTTTGTGTTTGAAACTGATGGTTTAGAACAGTACATGGAACCAGCAATTCGGAGAGCATTGAACATCAGAACAAATTTGCCTTGCTGCTTATGCACAGGGTGATTTCTAAATTTCTGCTTTCATTGCTTGCTGTTGTTCAGCATCTTGACGTTCATAAGGACTGGCATCCTCGGGTTACTAGCAAGTGTTCCCACTTCAGACTTTGCCCTCTTATATACACTGATTCTTGTTTAGACAGAGGTTTATGTACTCTTGAGAGGGAAATGTGCATTTGATTTTATTTGTTTATTTAACCTTAAATAGAAACAATTTCCCTTGAGCTTTTCACCCTGTTGGCACATGACAACATCCACAGCTACTGAAAGCAAAGTTCATGTGCAGCTGGTGGAATTCACTTGTCTTCACTACTTTTACAGTCTCTCAGTTTCATTCAGACAGTACCTGTTCTTATTTTTTAGAGATAAGAGTGGATTCAGGAAACAAAGAAGTAGAATATAGTAAAAAGTGGAAATAAAAATAGATTTTAAAATTAAAATGTGCCAGCATTTGTACATGGATGAAGTATCTTAAATCAGCTTACTTAATCTATAAAAGTTCAAACTAACAGAAGAGAGATAATACAGAGTTCCTAGATGATGTGTAATTCACATGTAGTTGGGTTGCCTGACTATTGCAAATGAAGATCAACAACAGCAATTATGGGTGTGGTATGGAAGTCTTTAAGGAGTACCCAGACCTGAGATTGCAGCTGAGTAACAAATACATCTTTTTGTTTCCTTCCTCGGTGTCATAAAAAGTTTTCTATTTTGAGGGCTTTTCAATTTTACCGTGTTCTATAAACTCTCAAACAATTATATTGTGGTAAGTAGTATTGCTGGTAGAAATAGATGCTGTTGGGCTGTTGTAAGTTAACGTTGCTTGAGAGAAAGTAAATGTTACTGGAAGCATAAATCTAAATTGCCATAACTAATTGTAAATTAACCAGTGCAAATTGAAGAAATAGTCTGTTATTATGAAAACCCATGAAAATTAATTTCCTTTCATGTCAGGATAGAAGAATGACTTTACGGTATTCTGTGTTCCCATGGTTAGGCTGCCTCCAATATCTTGGCCAGTGTTGCTGTTTCTGTGCTCTAGTGGCTACACAAGCACACAGCTTCTAATTCAAGGAGCAGAGACAGCCAGTGGAAACCTGGGGGTTTGTTCCCATTTGTGCTGTGATCTATTATTGATTTAATATGCTGTATTTTTCTTAAATTTTATTTTCTATTTCTATCACTTTTTTTTAGTTTAATTTGAAGTTCTTGGGGACTGCTTCCACAGAATCTTGATGTTGGGTTAAGCATTTCCATGTGTTAAAGTGCAAATAATAACCTGAAATGTGTCTGTTTTATTGGTCTTTTTTTTTAAATAATTTTCTCATAGTATTTTTACAGTGGAACCTAAAAGTGTATTCTTGTCATGAATATTTGACTTGAAAGATTTATGTGTTAGGTGGGTGCAAGGTATGGCCTCATACCTTGATTCTTGTGGTACACCACCTTTCTTCAGCACTAGGTATCTGCCCATTTTGAAAAGTTGCTAGTAAATGGAGCATGGAAGATGTCTCTGAAAATATGGATGGTTAACTGAAACAGCCAACTTATTTTTAAAGAAAAGTAAACGGAAGTGTAACAATAGAAATCGATGTAAGACCTAAATTTGCCTGTGGATGCTCTTGCCATTGAGACTACAGAAAGCCTCTGTTGCCAAAATAAACCAAAACCAAAAAAAGCTAAAACCTGTTGTGAATGAAGAAGAAACAAAAGAATTGTGTAGAAGATATGCCTAATGCATTAATCTATGTTGTCCATTTGTGGGCAATCTCCTGATTTTATGACTGAGAGGTATTAAGGGGTTTGTTTTCTTGTATGTATGAGGGAACAAGAAGTCATCAAGAAAACTGGGTGTAAAGAATAAGAAAATTGAATTGTACATTGTAAAGCTATTCTCTCTGACAGACTTTGTCTGTTATTTATTAAAACTTACCCTCATTGTTTTTCTCCCAGTTCTGAAAAGTTGACTAGAATCCTGAAAAAGCACTGTTTTTACTTTTCACTGATTCTAGTACAGACTGGAGAGTTAAGACTAAGCTTAATTGGTCACATTGCTTATTTCATTTTTGTGCGTGTGCATTTTAATTCAGATAAAATTGCTTTCTTATGTTAATGTTATTTAAAATAGTTTAATTTTTAATTCCCTTTGTTGGAAGCTTTTTCTTTTAAGTAAATGGGTTGACCGAACAAAAAGGTGACAGAATTCTCTTAAACACTTTGTCAGCTAGAATTGTTGGTGCCAGCTGTGTTGTGTCCAGTTTAAAATGAACTTTCATAGAAAACCTCTTGGTTTAACTTTTCTTGTAATATGTGATTACTTAGACTAGTCACTTTTTTGTTATTGCAGTTATGCTTATTCTTAGTGTTTTTGCCCTGTACAATACTGCTTGTTTTCTTTGTCCTTTAGGCTACCAATATCACCATCCCTCCAAGATGAGTAACAGCCACCCACTTCGTCCTTACACGGCTGTGGGGGAGATTGACCACGTTCACATTCTGTCAGAGCATATTGGTGCCCTAATGAACGGGGAGGAATACAGTGACGTTACCTTTATTGTGGAAAAGAAGCGTTTCCCGGCACACAGAGTGATCCTGGCTGCTCGATGCCATTATTTCAGGTGAAGTAAGGCTTTTTGTCAGGCTTACAGGAAATTTTTATGCAGATGAGATAAACGTTGTTTCTCTATGAACTTTTCAGGGTGTAATCATCTGTCCATTGAGGGTGACCTTTTCTGTGTGAATGTTTCCCAGCACATCAAATTATTGTGTTCAAATAGAAAAAGATAAATACCATGTCACAGTGTTATTCTTTTGACCTTCATTAAATTGGATTTTGAAGGTAGTTTCACAAATTCAACAGAAAGATAACTTGAGAACAGGAAGGTACTTGTTTTGATTTTGTTTTGATTTCTCAGAGTATAAATTGTTTTGATTTCTCAGAGTATAAATGGTGTGTTCCTATGCAATAAACTCAATTAGCAAGTTTCATTTTGATGAATTGGAATTGAGAAAAGGTTTGGCTGACACAGACTAGAATATATATTTTAAAACTAGGAATTATACTAATCCAACTTTTTTTTTAAGAGCTGGGCATTTTTCAATAGAAATGTATTTAATAGAACCTCCTGGTAATCTTATTCCAGTGAATTTTTTCAGAAAGATAAGCTAGTAACTAAACTAAACTAAACTCTCTTCCTTATAGAGCATTATTGTACGGAGGAATGAGAGAATCTCAGCCTGAAGCAGAAATTCCTCTTCAGGACACCACTGCAGAAGCTTTTACCATGCTGTTGAAGTATATTTACACTGGTCGTGCTACGCTACGAGATGAGAAAGAGGAGGTTCTTCTAGACTTCCTAAGCCTAGCACATAAATACGGATTCCCAGAACTGGAGGATTCCACGTCCGAGTATCTTTGCACAATACTTAATATTCAGAATGTCTGTATGACTTTTGATGTTGCCAGTCTTTATTCTCTTCCCAAACTAACCTTTATGTGCTGTATGTTCATGGATAGAAATGCCCAAGAGGTGCTGTCCAGCGAAGGCTTCCTGTCTCTTTCTAAGGTATATCTTTTGTTTGCACATTTTTTCCCCAGGACTCTTAATTTTAATGTGTATACAACTTTGTGATGAAATACTAATGGAGGCACCAATTAAAAACTTGTGTTAGTTCATAGTTATCATTTTATACTAGTGAAACTGTGATGGTTGGAAATGTTCAAGACAAGCTGAACTGAAAATTTTGGCAATCTGTTCTGAATTTTTTAGGTATTGACCAGTCAGTATTGCTAAATATAGTAAATCTAATGGAGTGTTCTAAAAGATGGCAGCAGGCAATCTAATCTTAATTTGTCTTATTTCATCTGTTCCTGATATAATACAATTTGGCTTCTGAATGCTGCACAGGGGAAGTCGAATATAGACTTGAATATGACAGGAGATACTTTGTTCTATTAATTTCTTGATATACGCTTCTTTAATGATGGGGGATTTTCTGCTGTGTAAACTAAAGCATTCTGGAGATTACTGTGATTTATACTGCTGATTGTCATCATGTTCTGAACTTGCAGAATATGGTGGTGTGGTAGAGTGGTTTGGGTTTTTTGTGTGTTCCTTTTTTTTGTCAGATGCATAAATATTTGTGACTGAGTCGGGCTGTTCTATGAAGTTGAAATTTTGCACTTAGTCTGGAGGGGCCTTTGGGCTGGACAGAATAGTGACAGAGTGTTTTCAAGTAGTGTTCACATGAATGGGTGATGCTTTAATTGGGAGTTTTTAAAGTGATTTTTCTTAGTGGAAAATCTGTGAAGCATCTATTCCTGGAATGAGTATACAACACTGCTCTGCTAACTTACTTGTTGTATAAGGAAAAAAGATTTTTTTCTCTCTCTCTGTACTTTGTGATGTGCAGTTTGTTAAATCTGAGCTCTGAGAGCATATTATCAATAAGGAAATGAGCAAACATCATTTGTCAGGAAGTGCACACTTCCAGGTCTTTGGCATAGCCAGTCCTGGTATATCTGAGAGATCTTTCCTTTTTCTAGGCAAGCTTCTGATTATTCTGCTAGCTAAGTGAAAATCAAAAAGCTATTTGATTATTTCTGTTCTCATTTTGTGGTCAGTGGGTTTTCTACATGAATAAGAGCCACTGGAGTTTTTACCTGCTGATTCTTAGTTGGCACAAAAAAACAGACAAAGATTGTGACAGACAGAAATCTCAACTAAATAGAAATGGTTAAAAAAAGTGATTCCAAAACAACACTTTTTTTTCTCATCAGTGTTCTTATAGCAACCTAAGTTTAAAGGAATATTTTGAACTATACTGCCAAGTCCCCGAATCTCGTAATATTCCAAAGTAAACTTGAACTACTGAATGGTATTATATTGATTTGATTAGTTCTCTACATTTCAATTTCTTCTAGGGGTTTTGTAATATTGCCTATTATTTTGGTCATGGATTCTGTAATTCTTCCGTAACTAAAACAAGCTACAATTTCAGGGAGTCACTCCTTTAGAGATTATTTTTAGTAGCTACAATTTAAAATAGCCATTACCTTTTGCCTTATTTGAATATCCTTTGACTAAAAAAGTAAAATTCAATTTAATTTCTGTTTATTTAGGGGGTATATTTTTTTTGTTCTTATTTCTCTTTTCCAGGCTGCTCTCCTAAGTATTGTACTGAGAGACTCATTTGCAGCTCCTGAAAAGGACATTTTCCAAGCTTTGATGAACTGGTGCAAACATAACCCCAAGGAAAACCATGCTGAAATCATGCAAGCAGTACGTTTGCCACTAATGAGTCTAACAGAACTACTGAATGTTGTCAGACCTTCTGGATTGTTGTCACCTGATGCCATCCTAGATGCCATTAAGATTCGTTCTGAGAGTCGGGACATGGACCTCAACTACAGGGGCATGTTAAGTAAGCATCAGATTTTTTTGTTTGTTTGCTTCTCATTTAGTGACTGTAGTTGTCCGGAGGATATGGTTAATTTGTGCTTTGAGTTTTCATCTATTACTCTGTGTTATGAAATGTTTACAATATGAAACATCTTGTTATGTAACTGTTCATACCATTTTTATTCCTCAATATTAGTCAATTATTTTCTTGCTTTGTATCTCAGATATTGCTCAAATATGAATGTAATACCATTTTCCTAGAGGAAGTGGTAATTTAATAGAAAAAGTTTTACAAAACATTGAAAATAAGAATAAATTGGCTGTGAGATACGTGATATTTAAATGGTTTTATGTTGATGGTGACTTGTTTTCTACTTCAAAAACATTTTCATTATTTCTCCACTACTTATGACTTTTCTCTTACTCTTTAGCTGTTTGTCTAAATAGTTAAACAAGTCTCTGGAATTGTTTCAATGGAAGCCTAAAAAGTGTAAGAAGCCTTGTGTTTGACTTTTTGTCTGTGCTGTGTTAATTCAACAAGAGTATCTAACACACAAGCTTTAAAAAGATATTGTTAGCTATCTAATGTGTGATTTTTAGGGAGAATTTGGCCCACAATAAAGAGTAAAGTTAAATGTTCTTTAAGAGCCTGCACTGTATTCTCAGTCATGCATGATGAGCCCTGAAAATTACTGCTATCTCAGAATTGCATATTCGCTTTGTTCTCCCTTAGAAGTTATAGTTATTAATATTTAACCATATGAGTTTAATATTAGGATATTGTAAAAGTCCTCTCGTGCAAGACATTCTGTTGACACTGCAGTAGATAAATTTGAATAAGTCAAATGGTCTTTTCTGGCCTCTTTTCCTGGATATTTATCTCCACAGTAATATGCTCCTAATTGCAGCTTTTAGGAGAGTGGAATTTCTTTGTTGTTTTAGTACTCATTCAGAATCTTGGAACTTTTTCTATTTATGGAAACATTGACGACCACTTACCACTTCAAAATCTGTTCTTTATATGTCAAATTTTTAACACCCTGTTAAAATTCATACTTCTGTTGCCAACCTGCCTGAAAAGTTTGGGGTAGCTTTTCATTATTTAGCTGTCAGATCATATTTTCTAGGATCTCTCCTCAAAGAAGGGTATTAAAAATGTCTTTTGAAGAGGGTGGTTTACAGAGTATTGTTCTGTAGCTGAAGTTAGGGATCGTTATCCCCAGTTAGCTTGAAGGAAGATGTTCCTAGGACACAAGCTTATTACTGTGAAATGGTAGCATAAAAAACTTGCTTTTCCATGTAAGTTCAAAGCCTGAGTAGCCAGAAGTTTTCCACTTCACTGGAGTTCATTTAGCTTTTCAGGGTACTGGAAGGTTGTATAGCTGTCAAAGGAGCATGAATGGCTGTACTGCTGTATACACCACTCTGCAAATTCATAATGCATCTTGAACATTTGATACACATCTTGTACATTAAAGTTTCTTCCACTTAGGGAAAAAAATCCAATAAAACCCAAACCAAAAGCAAACAACAGTTGACAGGTGCAAGAGAATTCTGTAAAATCATGAAGGGGACTTAGAATAATATAGCTGCTACATAATATCACAACTACATAATTATCAGTAAATTTTAACAACTTGATTACCATAAAACATTTTTGAGATACCAAATGAAACTGAAGAAGCTAAATTTTTTTAATGCATTTTTTCTTTTTTCCTTTTTTCTTTTTTCTTTTTTCTTTTTTCTTTTTTTTCTTTTTTCTTTTTTCTTTTTCTTTTTTTTTCTTTTTTCTTTTTTCTTTTTTCTTTTTTCTT